>NQII01013245.1:10608-21493 GCA_002778355.1 Clitarchus hookeri
ACAAATCCGAAGTTGGCAGGTGTGGCGACCTGGCATGATATGGCGTAATACTGTTGCTAAATAAAACGTTTATTTTTCTTGCTGCGAAAAATACTTCAAATTACCACGTCAAGTTTTTACACGTTGTGTTTTTGAAACTTACCTAGGCAAGTTACGTTGTGGTGATAAATCTGCGTTTCCATTGCAGTAATAAATATACTGTAGGTGTGTCATTAACCGCTGTGTGTGATTGCAAATATTGGAAATATTGGACGTGCGAAATTTATTCGTTTTAACAGTGAACTGTTTCTATGACGAAGTTAATTACATGTATCTTTATTTATCACAATGTAACTTCGCCCTAGGTATTTGAAACACAGCTGTGTAACATGCTTACGTTTTTGTGATTTGAATGTTTGCCACAATTCCAGCAAATTACTAAGTCCAGCCAAAACATTTTAAATAAATAATTTAATAAACCTAGTAAAACTAAGTACCTATGCAAAGAAATATGAGTGGAATAAAAGTTAAATTAGGCCAATTTGTGTGCATGTTCACCACTATCTCTGAAGTTTATCGCTGCTATTTAGAAAAAATTAACGACCCGAGTTGCGTGTTTGAATTTAATGTCTTTTTCGTTAGACTGGTTGCTCCTTCGTTTTAATATTTATTCCAACTAGGGCCGTCCTTTTAACGCAATAACCCCAAAACACATCAATAACAAGAGGTTAAATACTACAGTTCTTTCCCCACAGTTGTAACATGGTTAAGCACAGTCACGGCCAAATATTAACTTGTATTTTATGTAATGTGCTATATCGTGTAAAACAAATATTTTAACAAAGTAAAATAATAACAGCAAGAATTATCGTCAATACAGACATTGTTAAAAAGTCTGAAGTTGACCTGAATATGGTTATAGGCCTAAATTGTTAACATTCATATGCAATGGTTTTTGAAATGACAGAATTATTTTAACAGCTGTAAACCGTAAACAGTGCATTTGACAGTTAAAAGGTAGAAGTCACATGGCAGTGTTTATGTTTACGTGTAGCGGAAGGATAAGTAATTGATAACCAAAAGTATAAATTCAGCAGGGCTTCAGAAAAGTGTGAAGTGACCGTGAATGAACCATACTGTTCTTTTGATGTTGGGGCGCTGCGCTCGGTTACCCTTAAATTGATTTTAATGGCCAGCAGGGAGCTATGGACAGTGCATCTGTAAAAATAGCGCACTATAATGAGTATCTACTTTTTTTTAATATTATGCAAATACTGTATTAATGTAGGTTCCATTTTAGATTGTTTTTATGCATTTAGCTTGACGTGATGTGGCGATGGTGGTTGCCATCTCTAGGTCGGCTGTGACAAAGCGCCGCCGCCTAGTTGATTTTTGAGTAAGACCGGGATTTGTATTAGAATACCTCCGTGTGCTATTGTAGCGTTTTAATTGCAATTGTTTGGTACTTATTTCTTGCATGGCCAGGTCGCTTGTGATTAGGAAATGGGTAGCCATATCCAGGGGTGCTGCTGGGTTAACTGTGCGACTAGTCCGTGCTGGTATTACATTGCAAAGACGGTTTGCGAGCTGTAGGCACACTCGTTTATTGCAATCGCTTGATCTAGTCTGCCGAGTACTTCATCGTAGTCGTACAGTAAATTGATGAACTTGTAACTTCCATAACCAATCATAAATCACTCCTACTTTTAGACAAGTAAAATTATCTCTGATAAACGAATATGTTAACAAAGATTTCACAACATAGAAGTTTAGGAGAAAAATATGACATGGATAAGGTAACCTACTTCATTGAAAAAATGTAGTCTGTATTTGGTTTATAATTAGCGAAGTGTCTGCAAATGAAATATCAAAGAGAATAGCATTTTGTTACTCGAATATTATGTATCCCTAAAAACACGAATGTGTGTACACAGATAACAGTGAGAAAAAATACATATTTTTACATTTAGTTTCTGTAAGGTTTAAAAGAGAGTAACAGTTTCTTAGTCACGCCATATAAGCAGTGCGCTATATTTTGAAGAACACAAAAATGTTATTAACTGGCAATACATTCACAATAAAACCTTTACCATCAATGTAGATATTTTAAAATTGTAATACCCACATTTTTGAAATTTCGGCGTTGTTAGGGCAGTTTCACATTTGAGCACATGAAAGTCGCATGGCTATGTATTTGTTTACATGTTGCGGAAGGATACGTAGCGGGCAGCCCGAAAGTAGAACTTAGGCAGGGTTTCAGAAAGTGTGAACTAACCGTGAGTGGACTTAGAGAAGTCACTTGAATGTTTGTACAGACACGCAGAGCAGGATCGTCATTCGTATTGCTTCAACTTACAGCAAGTGTTCAGTTGTCTGTGCAGAAAACGTATGTTATCTGTGGTTGTGGGCAAGCAGCAAGAGGATCGCATGCAATATTAAGACTTTGCGACAATATTGGGATACATGTGAGGGATGAAACTGCCTTAATTGCTGTACTTTCCTTACGAAATGCGCTGTGGCCGTCGGTTCAGGAGCCTCGTAAACAGAGAAAAAAATCACTTAAGAGTTTTAGTTTGGAGCCCTTAACTTTGGCTTTTTTTTAAAACATACAACAGTAGTTCCAAACTGTTGGTAATTAATGGTCAGATAAACTATAAAATACTACAGTGCATAGAGTTAAAATGCTGTTTACTCCAACGTATCACAATTTTCTTCAGCCTAATTTTGCGCCCCCTTTGCAATTCAAACCGATGTCGTGTAATTTGAGTGTGTCATGTAATTAGAACATAAGACAACTTTCAGATTCACAAAAGGTCCTAACACAGAACTTATTTCTAGCAGTGCTCAGTAATAAGATTTATAAAAATTTTAAATTATTAGATTTTGAAATTATAAAATTTTTGAGACTAAACATATGTTATGAAAGGCAAGCAATATTTCTAGTAACAGTGTTAAGCAAGCCTAATTTGTGAAGTGAAGAATTTTGTAGCGTTTTACACATCTCAAAAATATGTTATTTGTTTCGGTGCCAACCCCATGTGATTAAGACTTTACAAGGATTGCATTGCATCTAGTTGTGTTGTCGCCACAGTTGATAGACGTGGAAATAAGCACTTTCTCCTCTCTCGCAAATTCGGCTGTATATTAGTAAAAAATATCATTAGTGCAAAATGGATCAAGTGAGGAGGCTTTTCTTTTGTTTTTGATGCCTGCCAGCACTACTCGTGAAACCCTACGTGGCTTATTGTTTGCTCTGGTGAAAATGAGCACGTTTTAAAATTTAATGTATATTGTAACACATATAATAGTTAATAATTTAATGATTATTTCCTCCTATATCAGTATACCACTAATGTTGAACTGCCGCATTAAGTCATAGGCTCAATTTTTTCTGGAATCATCACATCCAGGATCATGTCTAGACTCAATTGGTAGCTCTCTTTATGATTCACGATGCTGGGAATGGAGTATCACTGTCTAATGATGGCAGTTTAGTTCCTCCATTTGTTACAAATACATCTGTTTACTTTCCTTTGTTATCTAAAATTGTTTTTAACTATGTTTAATTGCTTTATAAGTATTTACAGTACATTGGTGTAATTTGGGACCACAAGTCCAAATTTTACTATTGCTAGTGGACGAAATTACACAACAGAACAACTTGTAACACCTTAATTTACGACGTTTGAACAGTATTTTGCGTAAACTCTTGAAATAGCACATTTTTGCTGTCGCTGCTTCCGTGCGAAAACAACTCTGAAGCAGCTTTGATTTGGAACCTGTGCACTAGCAGATTGTTCGTGCTGGTATCTACGTATATCGATGGCTCTACTCGGCTGGTTCATGCAGTAATCCGCATGGTATGAACTTTCCCTGTGTGTGCGATGCACTGTGTTGCTGCAGCAGAGGGAAGGGTAGAACTGACTGGAGGGTTTTTACCATCATGACCTTTGTTTTACACTCGTCCTGATTACGCCGTTCATCCCATGTCTCATAAAGAAAGTAATGGGGTTAAACCGTTCCATTTTGGTTTGATAAATTTTGATCACATTGTATTACAGACGGTGTACCGATAGTTTTGATTCGCCTGTCAGAACAGATAGTACAGCACCTAGTTTCTCGAACATTTTGAAATTGGTACAGATATTTGCTGCGTTTTTTAACAGGTAAAAACTGGTAAGAAATTAATAATTATTTTTATGTAGGAGATTAAAGAGGCGTAACAGCAACGCAAGCCATACAATACAGACTTCAGATGGTGGTGTTGAGCTACAACCTGTGCCCCTGTCGGCCCACAAAGCGTAAAACAAAATCTGTATTGCCAGGTTTTGGAGAAAACCACATAAATTCAAAGTGTTGGGGATCGGTCCTCTTCTTATTTTATTATTATTTTTACTGTATTACAATATTGTGTTCAGTTTTCTTGCACTTGTAGGAAATTTGGCTGAAAACGCACGGTGTAGTTAAGACTATGTAAAAGTTAGTTACTACGTCCTGTGATCCCTCAACTTGTAAGAATAGTTCAGTCTGCCGCTTATTAGAAACACGCTTAACAGGTGCGCAGAAATTAAATTATATTTGGTTGCTTATATTGTATTATTTGTGTTTTCGGTACTAAGCAACCTACAAAAGACTCGTAAAAAATCATGTAAATTTTTTAATGACTTTTGGCTCTGTAAAATGTAGTAACTATATTTTTGCACATACAGTGATCACAAAAAGTATTCATACGGCAATTTTGTACCTGATAATATTTGTTTGTATCAATCAACTTAAATACATCTTCACAAATTAATGACAACATGGGAAACTCTATATATTCACAGCAAAAGTAATCTGCAACTGCCAATACAAAATTTTCAGAATAATAAAACTTAAAATGTAACCGCCAAAAAAGTATCCATGCAGTCATGGTTAAAAAATATATTGGTGTCCATATCAAATACATAATTAAAGTTAAATATTTAGTGTGAAGACCGTTAGCATTGATAATATCGTGCAGTCTCCTAGGCACTGATTGTACAAGTTTCTTGGTTATATCTTCACCTGTGTGTTCCATTCTTCTTTAAGTAACACAGTGAACTCATTCGTAGAGGTGCGCTTCTTTTTTCTCACTTGTCTGTCCAATAGCGCCCACAGATTTCCATGAGATTTATGTCCTGGGATTATGGAGGTGTTTTCAGTGATTCTCTGACGATTTCAGTAGTCACACTCCAGTTGTCCACTCCGTGTGCTTCGGATTGTTGTCTTGTTGGAAAATGAAACGCTTTTGTAGACCAAACTTCGACGCATTTTATTTCAAATTACTTCAAATTGTCGATAAAACAGTGCATTAAGTGTATCTTTAATGAGAACCAGGCCCCCTACAACAGAATAACCCTTACTTCCCCAAACTATTAAATTTCTTCATGTTTGACAGTTTGGGATTATGTTTTGAGGTTGCAATTCACTATTGGTGGTTCTCCAAACATGGTCTGGTCCATCTGATCCTGATAAGTGAAACCTACTCTCGTCAGTAAATATGCCCATGAGTAAAATCCAATCTCTTCTTCCTATTGACCTTACTGATGTAGGGCTTCTGTCGCAGAGCCCGTGTCTTATACCCAGGGTTATGGATTCTGTTAGGAACTTTTCGTGTACAGATGTATTTCCCTCTGTGCTTGGAGGTCATTGACGATGGTTCAACCGCTGATTCGTGAATTTTTCCCCACTTGACGGAGCACATCATGTTCATCTCTTACAGATAAAACCTTAGGGGGTCCGATTTTCTGTACATCCTGTGTTCTTGTACTTGCACACATACTGCACAGCGATTTTTCGGTTACTATTACCTCTTNCCGATTTTCTGTACATCCTGTGTTCTTGTACTTGCACACATACTGCACAGCGATTTTTCGGTTACTATTACCTCTTTTAAACAAAGATTCTACGTGCTCTTTCACTGCTTGAGATAATTCATCACGTTTAGTACTGAGGTAGTCTACATGTACAGCATGCTATCAAGTTAGATCTGTACACTCTAAATTCGAATCAGTGGGAAACCACTGATTCGCAGTGAAATTCAACTACTTGAATCAGTGAAAATGACTCCTTAGAATCAGTGGAAAACCATTGATTTTTTCAGTGAAGAAATTTTACGGATTGAATCAGTGACATGAAACAATTTCTCGGATTGAATAAGTGACGGCCAACTACAGCGGTGAATTAAAAACGNCGGATTGAATCAGTGACATGAAACAATTTCTCGGATTGAATAAGTGACGGCCAACTACAGCGGTGAATTAAAAACGGTTTTATTGAATTTAGCCAAATAATTACGAGAAAGAAACATATTTACGATAGTTTACTGTTTATATTGCGCAATTTACCGTGACTTAAAAATTAAAAATAAATTTCTGCAAGCGGTGGGGATTGAACTCTCACACCCTTCCCATTTCGTTTTTACGATGCTACCTTACCATCTGAGCTACCAAGTCAAGTTGATAATAAAGAGGAAAATATATGCCACAATTACTCATCGAAAGCGCGTAGTTTTAAATTGCATGCCTTTACTTTTAGTTTTTGATTTAAATGGTACCGTTAGGATTATTAAGACGTATAGTACATGTGAGTGCACTCTCTTTGCAACATTATATTTAGTTTAAACCTTCAAACACAGTGCTGTGGTGATTACACGATAACGAAATGAAAGACGTAAAAACGGAATAAAAGGCTGAATGTTAATGTTACTTCATAAAATGGTGTTAAGACGAAACACATTTAAGAAAGTATTTTATATTGGTTTTATTAGTGTATACGTATTATTTCACTTGATACGCGCTGTTTAACGGCCA
Organism: Clitarchus hookeri; assembly: GCA_002778355.1. Lineage (NCBI taxonomy): Eukaryota > Metazoa > Arthropoda > Insecta > Phasmatodea > Phasmatidae > Clitarchus > Clitarchus hookeri. The sequence goes on from NQII01013245.1 coordinate 17,421, forward strand.
TTTGTACACGTTATTTAACTTAACCATCAGTCAAAAAAACAAATTACTGAAAAACAGTGAGAAAAAACTGACGAATCGGTGGAAAATGTTACTGAATCAATAAGTGAAGGAAAACTGGCATTTTTCCCCTAATTCATTAGTTAATTCACTGAAGTGACTGTTGAATCAGTCAGATACTGTTAACTTATTGAAACAGTGAAAATCTCACTGATTCAGGTTTAGAGTGTAAGTCTCTCTAATCGAGTTAACACTTTAACTTTGAGTTAGGTTAATGTAAGATAGATACAATTGGCTGTTGAACTAATATATATATAATTTTTTTTTTTTTGGCGGTCACATTTTAAGGTTTATTATTCTTTAGATTTTGTACCGCCCGTTGCATATATATTTTGTTGTATATTTATAAGTTTCGTCCTGTTGTAATTAATTTGTGGAGATGTATTGAAATTCACTGACCTAAACAAAGATTATCAGGTAAAAAGTTGCTGTATGAATACTTTTTGTGAGCACTGTATGTGCGCAGTAATAGATAACAAAGGGAGGACGACAGTAAACTACGAGGACTATGTGGACAATAACATCAGTTTGGATATTAATGCACACCAAGGATATAGATAGATATGTATTAAACCCATTTGTGAACTATTCCTTTCCACTTTTTTTCAACATAGTTTCCAGCCAAATTCGTTATAGAATGGTACATGTTCTTATTCCATTTTCGCAGAACTAAACTGTTCACTTTTTCACACACGTCTGGACTTTAGACTGTAACTCCTTGTCGCTGTGAAGTTTGCCATTGTTTTAAGTACATGAGAAAATTGAAGTTATTTGATAGGAAATTCAGGTTGTATGCAGGACGATGGAAGAGTGGCCACTTGAACGTGTTCGTACTGCAGTGTGCGAGCAGGCGTTGTCGCTCAAAAAAACCTCTCCTCTTCAGTGTCTCGCGATACACGTGTGGATTGATGGTGGCGCCCTGTTCTGCACACTCTGCAAACAATACTTCTCTTATGTCCTGGCAGAGAGTATTTGACGACACTTCATAACCTCTGCTTTTTTTTGTCTCTCTGCTGCGCTTGCACATGAGACCCAAGTCTTATCGCCCTGTGGTAAAGCTCACGGAAGGTTAAAGTCGGTCCAATTCGTTGATTTTTTACGCTGCTTCAGGAACTCGGCCTCACACAGCAGTGATCACTCCGTGAACTATTATGCGAGGAATCTGTGGAAACTCACTAGAAAGTTCTAAAATTGTGGCTATGAAATTCCAGTGGTTTCTTAAATTTTTTTACCAACGTGTCAGTCGCCACCGACGGCCGTATTTCTCAGATAATCGTGGAACCCCGCCTATGCACCGCCGACTTCCACGTCGAGAAGCAGGGGGGCCCTGCATTCTACAGCTGCTGTCAATATTATTGTGCAGTTGCGCCTGCGCAGAAATATTGGCAGCAGTCTCCCCTCAAGGGCGCTTGCGCCCACAGAGACTTTCTCTTCTAGAGTTCCATAACCCACATTAAATAGCATGTTATCCATACCTGCTGCCTCCTCTAGCATTTTAAATGCATGATCAAGTTTTGAACTTCCTTCCTGTCGAGAGGGTTTTTACTGTGTCTATGCAGGTTTTTCCCCTCTCCCTTCTTAGAAATAGCTCAGCTATTACACAGTCAGGAATGCAGTCATGGCCACAAACCTGGCCATGGCTGCTTTATCCCTCTCTGCCACGATGCACGCCTCCTTTCCTAAATTCCCTCCCATGTAGGCGTATGGGGCTTAGCCCTGAGACGCAACGCAGTCCAGACCTACCCCCGGACAACACTTAACACTTAGTTATTAGGGTAGTTAGAAAGATCGGGAGCCAGCGAGGGACATGCGGAGAGGACGGACGACGGAGTGAACGGACGAGACGTGATACCCGACGAGTTGAAGACTTTTGTGCACGAGGGCACTTGGAGATTTCCAGAACATTCGAACTGGTGGAAGCTGGACTAAACTAAAGTGGGACTGTATAAACACGTGATTCGGATTTTATTATTAATTTTGGAACTGTTAAATACGGTCATATAATTTATAAAATAATTGAGTAGATTTTGATTTAAAAAATTTGGGACTGAGTTTAGCTATTTAATTATATTAATTTCTTTGATGCGATAGTACATTTTGTTGATTTAGTTTATAAATTGTAAATAGCAAGTGAGATTAGTCGAGAGTATTTTCTTAGTAGTTATTGTAAATAAATTAGGAAATTATAATTAACTCTTTTAAGACCTCAATTCCGTAAATAACGTGGCTAAGCCCACTCACCGACTTTGAGAAATTGTAAAAAAAAAAAGTTGGTCGTGAATGGGTCAGCGAGAGAAATTCATTGTCATACCATCAAGCTTCAGAAATTATATCTGAAGTGAAAATAAGCGGTGTTCACCTAAATGGGAATTAATTTGGCTTTCGTTTAAATTTTATGGTATTGGTAGACATGTTTCTATTTCTACTCCTTTATACCGTGCGGGTTAAAATCCTAGCATATCTTTATCCTAACAGCATAGCCATCATGATCATCTTTTAGAAGTCTACGAAGGGTATGGCTGTTGAGCACCGAGCTGGCAGGCAATAAAGTGAAGCATAGTGGCGAGCTATCGCAGGTGTAGACTTGTAGGCTGGTTTACCTCGGGAACAGTGTCGCGCAGTTCCCAGGCAAGCAGGTCATGGCGTCTTGCGGTCCGGCGGGCAAGTCGATACCCTGCCACGGGCTCGAGTTCTCCGCCTCACCTTCACCATCAACTCATACCCTCTGCTTGGTCAACACGGCCTTCCACAGTACAGCTTTCTTCCAATGCTAGGGAATGCTCTGCCATGCCATATTATACTATTACTGACGTCCTCAAATTTATGGCTGTACAAGTAATTATACTATTACTGTCCAATTAGGATTCAACAGAAATAAATTGCCAGTTTTTTACACGTGTATGTGCGTTCATTTTGCAAAAATGAGGGGAACTAGACTGAATGCGACAAGCAAGGCTTCTCCTTATCGAACACTTGATGTATTATGCAGCATGTGCATTTAACATAGTAGCCTTGAATTGGGCACCGGTATCAAATGCACAAGTTGTCTGTGTTAGAAAATACTTTTCAGTTAGTAGCGCCAACTAAAATAAATGACTTATAATAGGCTCCATTCTAGAGATAGGTAATGCGAACTAGTTAACCCGTTTCCGAATGTGGGAATGTCTGACCACGTTGCATATTGTACTGAAATATAAATTATCTTAAAGTGGTCATAGTCTGTAACAATATCGAATTAGTTTCATCACATTTACTCGCATTTTTCGCGTAAAGGCTCCGTGTTATTTCGAAAACGGTTGCTAAAATATAAATGTATTTCTTCATCTTGTACGAGCTGTCGCAGCAGTCGAGTATGTCGATTTGTACTTAGAAGATAATACCAAACTTAGCGTATTCATTGTGCACGTTTCTTGCGAGCAATTTTTTTTTAAGTCAGTCTACTAATGCTATGGCAATAAAGCGTTAAATTTTTAATTGCAAATATATAATTTACTTTTTTTTTATAGGGCCAACATTTTCCGTTTCTAGAATGAGAAATTCATTTGCCCCCAGTCACCTCGATCTGTGCAATTGATTACCAATCATTTTTCGCGAGGTATTTCAACAGAAAATAAGAATTTAGGAAATATGGGAACTGGTAGTGAATCAGGATGCATGCTTACGGCAGTGAAAATTATTCCAGCTTGTTCATTAGTTTCCCCTCTGCCATTGGCCAGACTTTTGGGCCAGTAAATCCACTTATAATCACGTATCAGAAAGGAGCACGCTTTTAATTGATTTATTCAGTTGTGTAAACCTAAAATTGTTTATACTGCTTTCTGTCATCCGTACCATATTGCATCTTGACATAATCACGGACATATCACACTTCCGGATACGCCGCGCATCGTACTAGTTTTTTTTTTTTACTGCACCACATTCGTTGCAGTTTGTTTTTTTTCTTGCTCGATTTCCAGGACTCTGCGTAGTCCACCTTGAGCGTGCCTTGGTTTCCATCACCACAGCATTGACAAACC
>NQII01013246.1:0-20609 GCA_002778355.1 Clitarchus hookeri
AGCAAATAATTAGGTACATCCTGCTGCTCTCCTGATGCCCAAATTTGATTCATCAACTTTAAATAGCCTTCCAGCTGGTCTATTTCCATTATATTTTGTAAAAATAGTCACATTTGTTTTTAAAGAAGCAAAATATTGCACACTTTTTCAGTTGCTATAAATGATGTATTGCATTTTAATACCTTCCGTTCAACAAAAACAGCATAGCCGATCTAGACACAATTGAAATGTCAGACACAGCTGTAGTTTTTGTACTGAAAACTGAATTGGAGTGTAAACCACCACCTATTTTTCAGTATCATTGATGGCATTTTTTGATGAATAATGCAACTGTAATTCTATTTTTTGAGCTATACCATTCACGAATTGATTTTGTTTAAAAATAAACTGTCAACTGTTTTCCAGAAGGGGTATATTTCATGAAGCTGTGCAGTAACATGATTGATGGTTGCTCTGCTTTGCCAGCAAGTAGTTGCTGCATGATCTGCTACATAGCTGCGCTGTTATTCCAATGTGCACAGTTGCTGCATTTGCCGCTAGATGGCCATGCTGTTACTCCTGTAGTGATTTTGCTAGCTGTAAATAACCAATCTATGTCCCAATACTTAACTGTTTTCCTGTCAATACGACTCATAAACGACATGTATTGGATTTGAAGTTAGAAAACTGCTTATGTAAACAAGCGCTTTGAGATGTTTGTATATGTCCTCTGAACTAATTTGTAATGCAGTTTGATTAAATTCAAATTAGTAAAAGTATTTTATTCAANGAGACACGTTCATCAATGTTGACCATGTGACTTTGACAGCTGTGTTGGTGTGGGATAGGTCAATGTTGGGTTCATATGTAGAAGATGAAAAGTTGGTCTACTGTGTCTTTAGTCTTTGGTTACTCCACGCGTAGTTTCTAGGTTTCCTGCTAGATTGTTGCTCTATTCCTTAAAGGTAATGATTCTGCGTGTCGCCCTAGATCCTGTTCCTGCAAACACACCCATCTGCCCAATTGGCTACTACAGAATTTGACAGTTTTCTGAAGGATGTGTTTTATATGTACGTAATATGTTTTGTTACAAAATTAATGCGAAAAACTATATTTGACATACTGTTAATGATTCTATCTATAAAACAAGTCACTTTTATGAACAGTTTAACCTTACTTAAACCCATATATATTCCACGTAAGGAAATTTTTTTACTCTATTTTAGAAATTGGGAATTTAATATATTAAGATATACACAATAAATGGCACATATGTAAAAATTAAAAATTATTATTCAAAGAAATAGGACACTTGCACTAAAAATATTTTTCCAGGCCAATAAATTGACGGTGTTCCATACTAATCTGCACCCTTGTTTTTCAAAAAATATTTTTGGAAAAAATGTGTGGCATACAATTAGGTAAATAGAGTTTGTCCTGAGACTAGAATTTACCTGAAAGTTCTGTTTGATCCTTTCTGGATTTGCACTCTTGGGAATTACAGCAATTCCCCGCAGCATAATGTGGTACAAAAGGATCTGTGCTGGGGTCTTCTTATGTTTCTGGGCTATTTCCTTCACAAGAGGTTCTGACAGTGGACTCAAGTTGGGTATGCTGCAACCAGAACACAAATCAATGCTTTGGCTACATATTTCCAATTTGCTGAATGCAAAGAAAAATATTATGAGACAGAACATATTATTACATAATATAGTATATTGGAACTTAACCTAAGAAACTCAAAAACATTAATTTATTTATGTTACTTATTGTGTGTTTACAAGAGAGAAAATTAATGCACAGCATAGTCTTCATTTACACTTAACCACACATTAAATCAGCAGATCTTTGGAAAGTATTTGAACACTAAATTGAAGATTGAAGCAATATGAGAAGGGATGGGGCGAATCCTGGTTTATCTCTAATCCGAATCCATACTCGAATCCTTGTCTGAAATTGCCAAATTCCGAACCGTAGTCTCTGATTCTATAATTTTCCACGTGATATTTTTGCACAGCAAACACAAAATTTTTGTGGTGTAATTTTTGTACAAAATAAAATGTTCCCACAGTGATTTGACTCATAGAATTATGCAGCCTAATCGTAACATATGTAGTACATGCCCATACTTTGAAAATAAACAAACCGTAACCCGCTAAAAAAAAACTTATCACTGTAATTTGAGAAAATGAGGCAAGTCTTGGCAGTCAAGCCCTAATTTAGTGTATTTCAGTTTTCGTTTAACGAAAACAAAGGGGAAGAAATTATAAACGCAAGGTTTTATAAACAAAATTCACCTTGGTGAAGATGGGTTCCCTAGATTGTGTGTGATTGCCAACACATTAATAATATGCTTTCCATCAAAGAGATGTACATTGGCCAACGTTCTTATGTTGACAATGCAAACGTAATGTGTTTACATTTTGTTGCTTCAAAATTAATGTATTTTCACAATTAGAAAATATATGAGACATTTCAGGCAGACAAAGGTGGTGATAGCTGAAAAACAAAAGAGAAAATTTATAGTTTGATTTGTGCAAAATGGACAAATTGATAAATGAAAATATACCGCTGCTTGCATTTTGCAATCTAAAATGTAGTATTTTTAGTGTGCCGAGAAAGCTTTTAGTACGTGGACTTTTTAAGCATTACATAGCACTGCAATAGCTGTTTTATTTAAATTTTTCTGTTTGCATGATGGCAACTTTTTAAAAATCTAACAGGCCACAAGCATAAGAAAACAAACAACTGTACTGTTACTTCAGTTTAAGGCCTTGTATTTTACCATTTTCCATCTAGTAATGGGCATCGACGCCAGGAGGGGCCATTGCCCTCGCCAAGTGTCCGGCACGGATAAGGGGAGTGGGAATCTCATCTCTTGATTAAGAGAATTTTTAAAAACTCGTAGCTGCATTTTGGTCAGTTTAACAGAATACTTTTCATTTATGTGTAAGGATTCTGCTCATTTCTTGATATTTTATTACAGTGCAAGTAGACAGTAATATTCCAATGACACATTTCAAAGATTCAAGTGTGTGTCAATGAAAAAGGCAATAGTACCTCACCTTACTCTGATTCATGAAAGGTATTTGGAAGATGATATTTCTACCTGCTCATATCCTCTGCTCCTCTGTCCCTAATCTTCTGTACTCTATACATATTATAAAACTAAACGCCTCAGTGAATTAAATGGTAAACACACTCATTAATATTTATGTGTTGTAGATAGATATATGCTACCGCTGAGTTTTTTTTAGGTCTTTTTATTATAAACAATTCTTTACTACATGATATTGTTCAATCTTTAATGGTTTAGACAGCGCATTGCAAGAGAGCGTGCTGGTGGCAAACTTTTTTCTGACCTGATCCATGTAAATTTTTTTTAGATATATTCTCACGATAAAAAGTAGCCAATATAACCTATAAGCCCTCCAACTATTTCTGTGCAAGAAATTACGTTGATCTGTTCCTTGGTTGCATTGTTATTCCGTTAGTGTACTTTTTCATTTTCCAATAAGAATTTCTCGGAGGGAATGAGATATTTTCTCGGGATAAAAAGTAGCCTATGTCACTTCCCGGCCCTCCAACTATCTCTGTACAAAAAATCAGTTTGATCCGTTGCGACGTGAAAGAGCAAACAAACAAAACTAACACACTTTCACATTTATAATATTAGTTAGGATTATCATATTTTATCAACAGAACTTGACAATGAAGACGTGTTGTTGAGTTTTGAATATATACATTTTTGATTGCTTGCTCCAAATATTACGAAAAAATAATTTAAAATTAAAGTTACAGCACTAGATTACAGTACAAACGTTCTATGTGCTTATATTGGCTATGGCTATCTTAATGAAAATTCACATTAAGTGAAAAGACTTAGCGATAACAGATGGTGACACATACAGTACATAGTACTAGCAGTAGTCAATTATATTTTCTGTACAGTAACATGCGAAGATTTTCTCTTAAAACGTGGGGTCTACTAGTACTTTCAGTGCTGTACACTAATACGTACATTACAGTTTGCACCGTCTTTCATAAATATGTGCATTTAGTAGATTTAGCTATCACTAGTCATGTCGTGTTAATTTAGGCCTATGTTTTATTTTGTATTTATGACTGTGTTAAATACAAAAAAAGGGGCTACAATACATTTTAATAGAGGTGGTGGTGAAAGTAAACATATTTGCCTAAATGCCCAACATATGAATTAACATTATTTTTAGTTTCTTTTGTAAAATTTATATTGCCAACACCAATAAGCAAGTTTTTTAAGGAACAGTATACACGCTGAGAAACAGAATCCATGAAGTATTAAGGATATGATTGCCATGCTTGTACAAAGCATCATTACCTCTTTTCCATGAGGAACTGAACAGGTTTTTCATCCTGCAGATAGCCAGACAGGCGTAATGCTTCAAACTACGAGCAAGTGGTTTTGGTAGTGGTTATGCTGCTAATAGCGTCTTCCAATAACTTCACTGGACTGCACTCAGTGCGCACTGGCCGAGTGCCGCATCTTCCAGAGTGCCGCATCTTCCAATTACCGGGACTCACATGCAGTCAGTTTTCATCTTCCAATTACTGTTTTGCACTGAATGGGTGCGCACTGAGTGCAATATTTTCTGCACTGGCTCTGGAGTCAGTGCGGCTGTTTCAGTGCAATATGTCGGCGTCTGATGTTATAAACAAGATAAAATTACTTGGCGATTTTGAAAAGTTTAGAATCGTCAGATGACACTCCAGAAGAAGCAGAAATGGTGGTGCATCTTGCGGAAGAAATGTTAGATAAAAGAAACCGAAAATAGTGAGATATATTTATGACGTGGTTCGTCAGTACTCAGAAGATGAGGTTAGTTTCATCGCTCATGTTTTCTACGCCAGCAACACTGTTTTCCACTCTAAACGCTACAAATTCCAATTGCCAGTGCAACAGCAAACTGCACTTGCATCGGGCAGTCAGTTGATAACTGCCACCATCTTAGGATCTCGGTCCAGGACAGTTAATGGTGCAATTGAGCATAAGAGCACTGCGCCGACGATGTACTTGACAGACATACCATGCCTGATGGTTGGGTTTTCGTCGCGGGAAGGTGGCGGGCAACTGTCCATCGGAAAATAAACAGAGGAGAGATTTTCCCTTTCTTTTATTTATGTCTTTTAAACAAGGACAACTGTTTTTAGTTCATTAGCTGGAGAACACGCTGTTGCTTTGTGTGACGTCATGCAATTAACTACGCTTGTAAAATCTAATGTAGACATCTGTGAGGAAAGCTCTTAAGGGTTAAGCCTGGATGCATGTGCTTCTTGTCTAGTTTTGTGTATGTATTACATAGCTCATTTGCATAAATTTTTTTTATGTAAATGTGGATTTTCTTTAAATTCAGGGTGTTGTCTTAACTGTTGAGAAATTTTTCTCTCTCAATCTCATCTCAAACTTGAAAAACTACTTCTGGCACACCTCTAATAAAAACTAACAAATACAAGAGAGGGATTTTCATTAAACAGTTTTTGCTGAATATATAATGAATATAACATCACGACTACACACAAGAACACAGTCACTCATGTCGATGGCCTCTTACCGTGGTTCACACACTCAACATTTAAACCTTCATATTATATAACATGATTAGGTGGTGAAACATTAAGGGGTAATGCTCAATAACACAGAGGCTATAAATTTTCTCACCTGCTTTTGTCACCACCAATTTTATCTATGAAATGGGACAATCCTGGAGAACCAATGGGTGCATAAGCACACACTGTGATGTCCAGAGCTTTGCAGAAAGCAACCAACTCTCTCTGCTGGAAGTAAACGTGGAGTTCCACTTGCAAATTTGCCGGTGGGATCCTTGCTGCTTTCACAATGCGCTTTATTTGACGGGCATTGAAATTCGATAGACCAATGGAATGGGCCTTCCCAGCATCCACTTGTGCTTCCATTGCCTGCAAGAGCAAAAGGAAAAATATTTCAATTAAGTGGCCAGAATTATAAAAACACCTACAAAGTTGGGCAACGAGACACCATAACAAATTACTTGATACAATCTTCAAAATATTGTATTTCTAAGAGTTTAAAGGTTTAGATCAAAGCACACCAGAATTACAAAAGATATAATGTAGACTCATACCAATGGAATGTGCCCTTGCAATTTCCTCACGTACAAGCAAGGGTTGTGATAAATTTCATTCTACATGATAATCTGCCACCGTAGTAGAAAAACAAACAATTTGAAAATAACACAACAAATTGTTGGTAAGAAGAACAGTAAAACTGTTGTTCTAAAGGAACTTATGCATAGTACATGCCATATACTTCTTACAGGTATCGTGTGCATAAGTCCACTGATGTGTCAACTCTGGGGTCATGATCCGAGAAGCCATTATGGGAGATGTGGCCGGATATTTTATGGCTGGTCCAACTTTTACTGGAGTAGTACTCTGAGGTGGCAAGAAATGTCACCACAAATAACATCTTACGGGTGTCATCAATAATGACGAAGTCCGGTGAATCCTATTCCGTGGAGCATTATGTGGCATGTGGGATGCCCTAATGCAGCAAACTACCACAAGTAGACTCCACAAGGCAGGAGTTTATGTCTTGATGTGCACCGTGGACATCAATGATGGGCCATGGGTGGCCCACTGTAAATTTTTCACCCAGGCGTACTGGTGCTGATTGCTTTTTGGTGCCCTTTTGGTAATTATTAAGTTTAGGGACTTTTCTGTAAAAAAAAAAAACCCCCCCAAAAAAGTGGTACATTTCCACTCTACTAATCACGTAGAACAGGAATATACTAGGGGCGTAGCTTTAAAATAAGTACAACATATTTAAAAAATTGAACAAAATTGCAAAATGACTTTTCAGCCAGTTTGTTTACGTTTCTGAACAAAATGTCCTAGATCACCAAAAGTTGCATTAATGGGTTCTGCACAGCTTACCTTGTTCATATTCAAGAGGGCGTAATGTTAAAATAAGTAGAACATATTTTAAAAAAGCGCAAAATTTGTTTGTTTACGTCTATTAACGTCTACCGCCATTAATAATGGCTGAGCATTGCAAATTCCACGCTATCTAGCGGCCACGGATTTCATCACAGGCGTTTTAGGGAANTTAATAATGGCTGAGCATTGCAAATTCCACGCTATCTAGCGGCCACGGATTTCATCACAGGCGTTTTAGCGAAAAATTTTTTTANTTAATAATGGCTGAGCATTGCAAATTCCACGCTATCTAGCGGCCACGGATTTCATCACAGGCGTTTTAGCGAAAAATTTTTTAACCTGGTCAGTTGCCTTCGCGCCATTGCCGGTATGTTTCATGTCGTCCTAATCCGGCGGATTTAAAACGGAGAAAGCAAGAAAGAGTGCTTTTGTGCGTTATATTAGCCTAATAACGAGTGCTTCTGTGTATATATTGTACGTGTTTCAGTGCGTTATATGCGCATATGTGGCGCTTTGTGGAAGATGGTGTTTTTCCTCGAGTGAGGTGAGTTGAATTGGCCGTTGACAGAGGTACTGTACCACCCGCCTACATTGGTGAGTAAATTGATGTTATTTTGGTGTGTTTCACGGCTCCTTTAAATCCCTAAAATCCTGAATTCATAGTTTAGTGTAAAACCCTACAATTCTAGGTTAGTTTAAAAATGTAAAATAGTACAATTGTAAACTAACCTAGCATTGTAGAATTCTAAACTAACCTAGTTTGTAGAATTTTAAACTAACGTACAATTGTAGAATTCTAAACTAATGTGGGATTGTAAAATTCTAAACTAACATAGGATTGTAGAATTGTAAACTAACAGGTAGCTTACAGTGCAAATTTAGTTATATTACGTAATTCAAAAAAGGTTTTTTCAGACGTGTTTACCCCACAATTTCACATTCTTTCTAAACTAATCTAGGATTATTGGTAGGTAACGCAGAACACGACTATAGTAGCGTCATTAACATATAACTAATTGTATAATATCTGCCCACCTAACCTAACAGAACCTAACCCCACGATGGGTGAATCACTATTTTACATTTTTACACTAACCTAGGATTGTAGGGTTTTACACTAACCTAGAATTGCAGCTATTTAAACTGACGTAGGATTATAGGGTTCCCATCTAGTCTATGATTGTAGGGTGTNCACTAACCTAGAATTGCAGCTATTTAAACTGACGTAGGATTATAGGGTTCCCATCTAGTCTATGATTGTAGGGTGGTGATCGGAGATTTGATTAATATTGTACAATCGTAGGTTAGTTTAAAACCCAACAATCCTAGGTTAGTTTAAAAATGTAAAATAGTGATTCACCCATTGTGGAGTTAGGTTAGGTGGGCACATATTAAGAAATTAGTCGTACGTTAATGCCCCTAGTATATTCGTGTTCTGCATAATTAGTAGAGTGGAAATATACCACTTTTTGGGTTTTTTTTTTACAGAAAAGCCCCTAAACTTAATAATTACCGTCTCCTCTTATTAACTTAACACATGTAGTAATATACTTACATTCTTTACTAAGTAACTTGAATTTTTTACTGTTATGAGTGAGTAAAGGTTAGTATACTGTGTTTATAGTTTCCCCACGTGTGTAAATTTTATTAGCAGAATTAAGGGAAAATATTTTTTTAGTAACATGCAAGAAAACTATTTTCTAATTAAAATTTTAAATATAAATAAACAAACATACAAGAATTCCAGTTATTTAAACATCATATACAAAGTGTGCTTTGTGGTACTTCTCTTGTGCATAGTCTTTAATGACAGACTCAGCGTCTTTGAAAATGTAATATACTGTCGACATCATCTCCAGTCACACTAGNTGCATAGTCTTTAATGACAGACTCAGCGTCTTTGAAAATGTAATATACTGTCGACATCATCTCCAGTCACACTAGACGTTCCTGTGATGGGTGTCTTAACTAGTCCTTAATAAGTTTTAAGTCTGAAACGCTTTCTCCAAATGCNACACTAGACGTTCCTGTGATGGGTGTCTTAACTAGTCCTTAATAAGTTTTAAGTCTGAAACGCTTTCTCCAAATGCAAAAGTCACAGGAAGCATGAATAGGATTCGGAGCACCACTGATACATTTGGAAAGTTCTCACAAACCCTACGTACTGTTAGCAATATATGTATTTTAATATGTCTTAGTATGTAATCTAAACTATTATCACCTTCATGTACATAAACAGTGAAAATTATTGATGTAATTGCCTGCCTTAACAAGGCCACCTTGTCAGCGCATACTGCAAGTCTTTGAATCAAATTAATAGTTTCCACAAAATAAGCTGTGTACATCAAAAAGTCCTTGGATACTTATCATATTCTCTATAATCTAATGTTCATAAGCACTGTAGATTTCACTTCTAGCCATATTGTCTGAATATATGTACTACCACAGCCACTTTTGTTACACAAGGTTTTAAATATAAAACATGTAGCTTAATTCCCGATCTATTATTTAATAAGTGTAAAAATTTTATTTACTTTGCAAAACATCATATGTAAACAAAGTATTACACAATCAATTAAAATTTGTTCCCAACCATCAAATTTTTGACAGCATTATTTCAAAAACGGTTACTAGAAACCAAATTTTACTGGATATCCCTCTCTTGTGTGAAAAATCCCATGTGATACGAACATCTCACAGTATTATTATTCAACTCTAAGACTAAATTCAATTATATATATATATATATATATATAGATTGGTTTTACCTAGAATGACCCCACATTAAATTCCACAAACTTAACACGTTCGCTGCTAGCCTAAGAGTTAAAATTTTATTTGTAAAATAGGGGCCGTGGTAGTATAGTGGTTAGACTACTCACCTCCCACCTAGGTGAACTGGATTCGACTCCCGGCAGGGTCCCTCCCGAATTTTCGCATGTGGTAATCGTGCCGGATGATGCCACTGGTCAGCTGGTTTTCTCTGAGATCTCCCATTTCTCCAGCCCTTGCATTCCAGTGCTGCTCCATACTCACCTCAATCATCATTGCCTCTCAAGACCTCGCCGTTAAGAGCGCCCAAATCTCTTCACTCACTCATATTTGTAAAATATTGAAGTTGGTGTTCCGTAATAACTTAATACTGGATTATTATATAATTTCTGAACTCTAGAGGCTGCTAGAGAAAACAAAGTTTTAAACAGTCGGATGCACTGTGTTCGAGTGATAATGCTTGCATGCTGTCTATTGATAATAAGTCACCAGTAGCAAATATTTTAACAATATTGAAGAGAAAAAAGCACCTACCTTCCACACTGCAATGTGGTCAGTCTTGGGTTCTATCAATAAGTATCCACTTTTATCCACTGGGAAAGTATCACCTTCCTTCTCGACAAGTCCACAAGGAAAATGAATCAAGTACAAGTCTACATACGAGAGTTGCAAAGCTGTCAGAGATTTGTTCAAATACTTTTCAACTCTGTCTGGTTGCAAACCACTCATTGGCAGCTGTAAAATCAGAGTAATTACACGATGACACAAAATGCAGTGACAAAAGCAAAAATAATACATTATTCTACATCACCACACAAAATTCACTAGCTAACCACCGTATCTATAACACGAAATAATCAATAACATTCAACACTTATCACAAGCACATAACTCCGAGATGATTTCTACATGACTGGGCTAAATGCGGTAAAAGAGACTATTAGGTCTGGTGTAGTGAGATGTGCAAATATAGCCCCAGGAGGTTTGATGTTGAAAAGTTTTTTTAGAGCAAAATGGGGTAACAGAGCAGGGAGGATTCTGTCGGTGGTCGGACATTGTGAGAGACATGTGGAGTGGAGAGGTTTGGGGGACCATTTAACTTTGGTGTCTTGATAGCAAATTGGGGATGAAGCGAGGTGAGTATTGAGCAGCACCGGAATGCAAGGACGGAGGAAACGGGAGATCCCTGATAAAACCTGCCAACCAGTGGCATTGTTCAGCAATGATTACCACACGTGAAAACTCAGAGGTGAGCCCACCAGGAACAGAAACCAGTTTACCTTGGTGGGAGGTGAGTGCTCTAGCTGTGAGATGTGCAAAGCAAAGCAAATTAACTATTGTAAGAATAAATACAAAAATACGTAAGTAAGAAGCTCTTAATTTCTAAAATTAGACTACATCAAAAGCATATCATCATTAATCATAAAGACAACTGATAAGGTTGTCGGCTCCACAAATAGACTTTCTAAAATACAAGCCAATAAGGAGAGCATTAAAGATACAATGAAAATTCTAACTTTAATTAATTCCTAAACTGTCTGCACTGACTAAATGGTTTAAATGATTTCAATATTTAACGCATTCTTATTTTAAAAAATTAATAAGTTTTGCAAATGGAAGAAAAGTCCTAAATTTTTACACTCTCTTTGCATTAAATTACAACCACTGTAAGGCAGGTTTTTCTCAAAGTGTATCTGGCAATTAATTTCAGTCATTATCTTTCTGCAGCTGTTGCTTTTGTCTGGTGCGTATAGTTTATGACTGTGCTATTTTCTTTTGGATGTTAATCACTGTGGTGCTAGCATCTACTGTCGGACCACTAACGTCTGTTCCCAAACCAGTTAAGGACACCAGTCACCATCAATTATTTATATGCAAAGGTATTTTCATACATTTTCTGCACTATCTTCTGGAATATCTACAAAAGAAAAGCTTTTCCATCAGAAGAGGATGAGAAATTCATAGAAGATATATAAAAGTACCCTGTTGTTTTGATGTTGGTGATCACATACGCAACACCAGTTTGGCATCAGCCTGCCATTTCCAACCTTGTTTTAGAAAAGAAAAAAAAACAGCACACATACATTTCTAGCAACACATTGCGGAATACTGCTGGTAATACGCAACACCAGTGTCAGATTAGAGTGTGTGCCGCAGTGTAATCATTGCTTGGGGGAAAAGTACCTTAGTTGATGACGAGCTTAAATCTTTGATTGTGGGGCAGGTACACCTACACAACTAAGTACACAAACAACCAGCCATTGATGCCGGGGCCAGGGGGGTACGGGGGGGCCATTGCCTTCCACTTTTCAGCCAGCAGGGGCGTTGCCCCTCTCCCCCCCTGCCATTGGGTTCATAAACATGGTTGGTCACTACTCCATTTATAATTTGTACATAGTTGCTTGCTGCATTCTTTTCAAAGTATATCTTGTTTACAGGTCTTTACATAACCAAAACTGTCAATATTTCAGTATAATTCACCTTAATTAAATATTTAAAACCTTGGCTTGTATGCAATAAGTATTACGTCTGTATTGGTGTGCACAATTTTCATCATTAGGATGTGCATAAAAAGATTCACCAATGATCAACCCAGTATTAAGCACAGGTCCTGGACTTTTCCCCTCTGGAAGTACTTTACTTTAAAGTTTAAAATAATGATTGTTACGGAAAATTTACGCCAATATAAAATATTATAAGAAAACCACATTTTGCAGAAATGTCTTAGAATATTAAAAATAAACTCAACTGTGAAAAACTACATTTTGTTGAAGTATATTACTTAAATTTACTGTAGTCTTATAAAAATGAATAGTAACATAAAATATTTAAAGAAAACAAGAACATTCCGTGTACAGTTTAAATCTATGTAAACCAAATTTAAATTTGAAAAGTACAAACTTAAAAATCAGTACAAATAACTACACACTACAATTACATAGATAGTTACTTCGCATGTCAAGATCATCCTGACACCTAAACCATGTTTTATAGATATTTTAGTCCAAACCAGTAACAAGATTCCTGCCATTAGGGTGTGCCTGCCTAACCACATGCACAAACATACAGCGCACAGTATGAGAGAGAGAGAGCAAGAGAAAGGGGGAGGGAGAATGAGAGATACAATTCAAAATTCAAATGAACATTGATACTGTCGCAGAAAGTTTGAGACTTTCCCTCCTTTCTGAAAACATGAATTCGGCACCTACGCTGCCCTCTATTCTTCCAATTTATATATTACAACATACCACAAAACAAAGTAGTTTAAAAAAAAAATATGCACCCAATGTATTAAAAAATAAAGACTTGTTATCAAATAAAAAATGTCCAAACTTTCTCATCCAACAACTGCTCAACAACCCACTTATAAATGGCATTGCAGTTGACCACTTAAATTTTTCAAAATGATGTTTCACAACTACACCAGGCACAGATCTCCTTGGCTGCTCAGTGTCAGCCTACCGGCGAGCAGTACCACGCCCAGTTGCCACATCTATCAAGCACCCATCCTGTCGCAGTGAAGTCGCAACAGTCTTCGGAGAGTGGCGTTAGAATTTTACGATAAGGAACAAAGTTCTGACAAAAAAAATTACAGCAGCTATGCGTGAGAAAATAGGTAATACGTTTTCATCAATTTCCACGACAAGATTTTTTTCATCAAAGTGTCTGTTTTAATCATACAAAATCGAATGACAGGCGGCAGTTTGAAATGGAAAAGACTAAATAGCATTACAAATGTTTGGACACGGAAGAGGAGTTTGTGCTGCTATTGCAAGTTACAACACAAAGATGAATTATTTTTTCAATGCTACACACAACTGTAAGGAAATGAAAATGAATACATTTACATTTGATAGTTATTAATATGTAAATTCAAGTGTCAGAATGTTTTCACTACAAACATAAAATTTAGCAATTTGTCTGCCCAGAGATATAAATTTCCNCCGGCCCTAGTTTTCTAATAGATATAAATTTCCAAATATATCTCTAGTATCCATTTGATAGACTTATGTGTATTTAAAAGAAATGTGAGTTTAAAAGTGTACGCTTTGTATATGACCTGAAAATCAGTATGGTTGAATGTAGTAGATGGTGATGTAAAGTATCATACCCAAGAAAAGATATGATTTAATTCTTCTGTGTGTGGCATGGTAGCAAATAGACAAAAGGTTTTGAATCACAGCGGACACTCAGCATAGCGTTTGTTGTCCTAAGTATCATACACATATAGCAGAAATAAAATTTTCACACAAATAATAGAAACTTTAGAAGGTGAGTGAAAATTACTTTTACCTCACTTCCTTGTAGCTGAAAGATACTATATCGCATCATTCACAAAAATACCCTTGTAGAATAAAGAAAATAATTTGCAACACAAGTAGACATCATTACTCTTTTTTTTTCTTCCCCAAGTGACACAAATATTGCTTTTGACGAAAATGCACTTCCCTTAAAACTACAGATGCTAGCACAAGGTTTACTTAGCACCATAATTTCAATGAAAACTTTTCACGCAAGCAAATGAAAAACGACTAGGATTGTTCGAAGCCCGTCGCGGTACTGGCCACTGTGACTGGGCTACAGGCTAGAACAAACACCATTGGCACCGTTATTCTAAAAGNACACCGTTATGCTACAAGTTATCTGTGTCGACTAAGTAAAAGTTAAGTCTTTGTGATCGTCTGCTTATACAAAATACGGTTTCCTCTCGGGGAAGGACACTAATATTCTTTATTCGAAAAATAGTCGTGAGTTCACGCATATTCCGTAACACTGCAAAACACGAACTGATAAAGTCACAGACTTGGGATTTTCACCTGACTCTTCATCAAAATGAGTCTCCTGCAAAAAACGACTAAATTTTAATGAAATCATTCACGAATTTTTTTAGTGCAACTGAGAAACATTTTGCTTGACTCACTGAGGCCACTGTAGCATTGCGAACTAGGTAACAGCCTGCAGCCATGATGGGCTACTGGCATCAGCTAGTGGGAGGAGCGCCACTGATCGACTGACCTTAAGCCGCCAAGAAGTTCTTTGCTTGAAATAGTTAAAATTATATAATACTATATGTGTACTGTTTACAACAATAATTTTTTATAATTGCAATATTTTGAAAACAAGTGAAACTTGCAATGCTCTGAACAAAGTAAATTTGTAACTTCATGAGGTTAGTTTCAGTGACTTGGATTCACTCGTTACACATGACAACAGTAATTATCATGGACAATCTTAGGAAAAAGTTGGGAAATGGCTGAAATGAAGAAACAATTAATTACATTCAAATCTTAAGAGCAGGCAGGTCATAATATCAAAGAGGTTATTGAAGTACACACATTTATGGAAGACAATAATTAAAAAATTTAATAAGCACAATTCTAGAAAATAGTGTTGGGAAACAATGTCAGCCAATTTTTTTGTATTCCTTTAGCATAATACCTTATACCACAATGACACACACAAATTTATAGCATAAGCAATAGTTTGACAGAAATGCATCATTCTGGTGAAATATTTCCATACAAGGTTGGCAAAAACCAAGTAACATCACCCTTTATTGGTTGAGGTGGCAGATTTCCAAATAAAATAGGCAGGCATGAAGGCTGTTGCCTGGTTTGAAAGCAGCGAGTATTTGGTATAGGAAAATACATTTTAATGAAATTAGTTTTTTTTTTTTTCACCCAATATACTACCGGAGACTTTTTGGAGCAGAAAAATATGTGCCTCTTTGCTGTAGAAGCCTTTTGTAACCTTAATGTATGGCCTGTTTCCTGGAAAGATGAGAAAACTAAATAATTAAATAAAAAATTACTGAAAAACAAAGTGTTATATTTGCCTCAATACAGAGCTTAAGAGTATCATTTTAAGTTTACATATTTCAAAATTGGCTTCAGAAAACTGAATTTCATTAACATGTGTTTCCTTACACCAAATTCTCACTGCTTTCAAACCAGGCCTTAACCATTTGCTCCAAGTTACAGCGGTGCTACTAATAGTACCATTATTCGTACAGACATTTTTCATGAAAATTCAAGGACTTTTCAAAAACATTAAAATTAACGAAATTTGCAATTTCATGGACAAAAATATCTAATTTAACTATCAAGTAAAGATCACTGCACCTAAGTTTCAATTTGAAACTCTAACTTCACACATTCAAGATCCAGATTTAATTTAATTTTAACAAAATACCCTTAAGAAAAATACAAAAAAACTTGGAAATAATTTTTTATGTACCATTCTCAATTCAAAGGTTGATATAATCTGTTTTTAAGGATTCTCTTAGGATTTACAGTTGAACTATAAGACCTCAGTGGTTCAGCGTAATCTGACTATTTTGACTCCATTTTACTGTGGTGAAAATGGCCATTCAAAGTATCTAGCCAGTGTTGGTTTATGAACACACGTCATAAATACCATAAGATAATGTCTTTATTCATGATAAATGTTCCATAATGCTCTACATCCTTTGGCAGCTATTGTACATGAATTTTTAAAGTAGATACTATCAGAACACTGATGAAATAACGCAGACCAGTTCCTACAACAAATATGTCTTTCACTTGTATCCACACAAATGTTTTCCCATGACCGTACCGCCTTCTCAACTTCAAGAACATACTATACCAAAAAATTAATTAAAAAGAAAAGTGGTTCTATTTTAGTGTGGTTTGTATTTGTTCGCAACCTCGTGTATTGGGTGGTCACTCAAGTACTTCTCTCCTTTTGCTTTAACCATCTCTCAGAATAATAATTTGATATGGAAATTGACTGAAAAATTGGTTTTGTACAATATACACTTACCTCTCTGGCACATGTCCTTTCAAACATGACATCACAATCAATTACTAATGCAAAAACTGAACAATTACTCTCTGTAGAAAATAATANTCAAGTGCTGGCGCCTCATGCCGCAGAGCAGAATCAATACCTACTTCCAAACTTCAGCATTTGGCAGGTATCAATCTCAAATGAACTTGAGCTATGTACAGCTATCATCAATAAAACTACACGTCCCCTCTACCTTCAGGGTACTCTTAATCGATAGGTAACTGCTAAAAAGTTTCACACAACATATGGAGACATGATGGAACTTCCAGGACCCTATTGATACACAAACACAGCAGAAACATACATTTGCTTAACCCCAAGTAAAATCATAAAACTTACACGAGATGAAAAAAAAATCGCTACACTACTGACAAATTAAATTGTTAAAATAAGCAACCTGTACCTACTAAACTATTGCAATTTTTTTTTTAAATAAAACACACTATCCATCTTTTTACTCGTACATTACTGTTACATTAAATTCTGATTTCAGCCAAACAAAATGCAGCCAAGTTAAATAGTAATTCTATGCAAATTTGCAGTATGTACTTACTTTTGTTACAATAAAGAGATCTTCACGTTTTATTTTGCCAGAGTCGAACCATTTTTTCAGTGCTTTTCCAATGGCAGCTTCGTTTCCATAAACAAATGCTGTATCAATGTGCCTATAGCCTGCTTCCAGGGCAGCATCAACAGCAATACTGATCTCTTCATCTGATGCCTAAAAACATTTACCAGTTTTAATAACAATAATTTTTTTTGAGGCAATAAAATGATTTACAGTAATTATGGAAAAAATAAACAGTGAGAAATGTTAACCAGCCCATCTCCATGAATAAATAAATAGCTTCACGTCTGTGCCAAATTCACAATTTCAATCAAATCATCGTTCTACTTAATGCATGCAACCTATAAATACTTACAAGGGGAAGCGAGCTCTGGTCAGAAAGGACACAAGGGCAAAAATGGGGAATTTAAAAATAATACGCAATTGTATACAGTAGAGCATCGATTATCGGAAACAATTGGGGACGGGGGGTTTTCGGATAACTGATTTTTCGGATAACAAAACTGTGTATGTAGTAGGTACATATGTACATACATACATATATCCAGAGCGTTTTTCCTTGTTGAGTTGAAAGAGAATACGTGTTTTACAACAATTTTCTATTTTTATATGGCTATTTCAACCCTAACTCGGGTCCTCATCAGGCTAAAATAATACAATATACATTAACTATAAGTTTTTATAAAATTTACAATTCATTTTTTATATAAAATCAAAGAAATTAAATTATCTTTTACATCTCACCTAGATTAGGAATGGTTGAATCAAAGATAAGGTTTATAATTTATAATATCATATTGTAGTGTCACAACAGCCTATGACGTAAAGATTGATAATTGAATAAAAGCATGTGTTCTCTCTCATCTCAACTACGGAAAAAGCCCAGAATATAAGAAAAAAGAGACAAAAAATACAAAAAAATCAAGTATAACTGCACACATATATTTTTTATCAAACATACATATGCATATTACAAATACATGACACTATAGAACTGACTAAAGTTAGGCTTACAGTTCAGGAAAAGAAGTCCAAAATAAATAATCTTTTGCTTTAGACCTGAGACTCGTTTTTTTGCGGCTAAATCTCGTAAATGTTTTAAAGAGAGCAATTGGATAGCATCACATTCTTCTTGTTGTTCTAACCACTTCATTGCCGTCTCAAGGCATTGAAAAGCTTCGTCATTGGATGGTCCTTTTTTAGCACCATCGTTGCCACTAGGCTCTTCCTCGTCGTCGCAAGGGTCTTGATCGTCTGTGACACTGTCAATGATTTCATCGTCCGTCAATATTTCATAGCCAGGGTCATCGAAAATCACATTTGAGCCAGTCTTGAATGTTTTGTTGGTCGCATTCTTCAAATCCTGAAGATTCTTTAATCAGTCCAGCCAGTTCTGATACAAATTGGCTGTTTGGTGGCTGTTTGAGTGCAGTAATAGACCCGTCTGATGGAAGGAGCTTATTCCAAGCTTTTNGATCATGAAGATTCTTTAATCAGTCCAGCCAGTTCTGATACAAATTGGCTGTTTGGTGGCTGTTTGAGTGCAGTAATAGACCCGTCTGATGGAAGGAGCTTATTCCAAGCTTTTGCTAGTGTAGTATCCTTGACAGTAGTCCAAGCTTCTGCTGCCATGTACATAGCATCCTTAAGTCAACTTCTGTGTAAAGTTGCAAAATAGTTTTTTCATGTTCTTCCCCGAGCAGAACCATACACAGCAATGCCTTTCTGTAATAACGTTTTAAGCTTTCAATGACCCCCTGGTCCATTGGTTNTAAGCTTTCAATGACCCCCTGGTCCATTGGTTGGAGGACTGAAGTAACGTTACGAGGCAAAAAAATAACTTTAAAATTTCAGTTTTCTCTTTCCAGTGAAAGGTTTGAGGGATGACTTGGGGCGTTATCAATCAACAACAAAACATTTCCGATATTCTCAGTTGCAAGCTGATGCTTTTTGACTTCTGGGATAAATACAGTGTCATACCATCCTATAAAAATTCTTGTATCCATCCATGAATTTTTTTGGTTCTTGTATGTAACAGGCAATTTGTTTATTCCCTTAAAGCACCGCTGATTTTTAGATTTCCCTATGATTAGCAAGGGTAGCCTGTGCGTTCCAGTAGCATTTCCGCATATCATAGCAGTGATGCGTGATTTGCTTGCCTTAAAACTTCATGCTAACATTTCATTCTTAGAAACTAAGGGTTTCGTTGGCATTTTCTTCCAGTGTAAACCAGTTTTGCCTGCATTGTAGACATTGGTTTTTTTGTACTCCTTATCAATCATGTTTGTAAAATAAGCTTTGAAATTTTTAGCTGTTTCAGTATTAGCAGACAGTTTTTCACCCTGGATGTCTAATTCCCTAATTCCATGCCTAGATTTGAAACGCATAAGCCAGCCGGTAGTTGCTGTAAAATCAGCGTTACCCCCTAATTTTTTTTTCATTTCCTTAGCTTTTTCACAAATCAAAGAGCCACTTACTGGTTGTCCTTGGCTACGTACCTGCATGAACCATGTGTAAACTGCAGTGTCTAAATCTTGTTTTTTTTTTTACCATTTTCATCGTTTTTCTCTGATAACTTCCATCTTCACTGTCAAGTACACTTGCAAATTTTGTAATTGCATCACTTTTGTTTTTAATGTCCGATATTGTTGCATTTCCAACTCCATATTCCTGTGCTAAGCTTGACCCACTAGCACCATTCTTCAACTGGTTTATTATTTTAAGTTTATCGGAAACACTGAGAACAACGCGCTTACGCTTAGGCATCACTGCGAACGGCACAACTACAACACGATCTGTCACAAGTGAAGACTCACACTGCGGGCGCGGGAGACGTGCGGGCACGGAAATCTTATATGGCGCGGGCACAGGAAAGTGCGAGCACAGGAAAGCAAGGGCAGGAAAATGTGAGCACGGGCCTCACAGGATGGTAGGCTTTCGGTTAACCAATGTTTTGGTTGCTTGATATTCGGATAATCGATGCTCTACTGTATACATTTTAATATTTTAGGCCATATTTTATACAAAGAATTTAAGACTTACTTTGTACCTTTCTTTTTGTAAATTTCTTCCTATTTACATTGTATTCATATAGTGTGGGCATAGCATTAAAAACATACAGCGATAACCTCAAAATAAAAAACGAGAAACAAACATTTTTCAGTTTCTTTTCACAGTTGACATCAAATTCTTACTTTTACAGTTTGGTCCATACAATAATTATCATCACATGCATAGGTGTTGAGGAGTGTAAGATTTTGTCCAGACCCATCGAACGATGTAGAATTGTAATACATGAACGGTTTCAAGGTTAGAAGCTGGAGACAATGTTAGCCCCCGCAGTATTTTGAGTTGGGTACCGAAGGGCAAACCCTGCCAAAATTTAGTCCAGATCCGTTAAACTGTTACGTGCATACATACATAAACTTTCACTAATGTAAAAAAGTGAAGCAAGAGACCAATTCATGCATCAATTCAATGTTTTTTGGTTCATATAGCTGCGGAT
>NQII01013248.1:9267-24679 GCA_002778355.1 Clitarchus hookeri
GCAAGGCAGGAGGGGTGGAAAACCATATCTCTGCGTTCAAGACCATATTACACGAGCAGAAGTGCATCTCGAGAATTTTATTTCACAGTTTGTTCACGTAAATCTACCTGTATTTTTATATGGTTTAACTGTATCAAACAGAGCCTGCATATCTAACTTTTTTTTTTCCTTGATTCGCTGTACAAAACGGAATATAAACATCTTTGAAGAGAGCATAAAAATATATCATAGGCACATGCAAGGCTATGTAACTATCCTGTGATGAATCAAACCAAATCTATGGAGTAGCAAATAAACGTAAAAGTGTAGAGAGAGTACTCTAGGATTAAATTGACAAGTTCTAATGCAAAAATTTACCACAAGAAACCAGATAATAGCCGCTCTAAACATTTTTATCAAGCAAATAATGAACACATATGGACATGTGCCGTAAAAATTCGTAATAGTATATAGTAAATTATAAACTCAACATGTCAAAAATTACGAAGCAAAACTAATAAATATGAATGTAAATAACAAACAAAAATGACTTGCCTATTCTGATTCAGAGTCTGCATTGCACGGTTTTCTGCATCATTTGAATCTCCATCTCCAACGTTTATTATTATGCTATCAATTTCAATGTCTAGTAAGCCATCGCTCTTCACTACTCCTCTTCATTCTTCTTCACATGTTTGCAGCACACTTTTCATTTGTCCACAGAGAAACTACTGAACAACACAATTTCTTTTTATCATCTAGGGATGAAGAAATTTCCCTGCGAACATTCCTTATAATATCCACCCATACTAACTCAATTTGGTTTAGATCCGTGTGATATGGAGGCGAACGAATTACTTCATGACCATTTGCATTTATTAATTCATCAACTTTAAATTTTGTGTGTTTGGTGCACTTTTGCCCAAAACCAACAGATACGCTTTTGTCATTTTCGGGTGATTTCAAAAGATTGTCTACAAGTCTTGTTTTAAGGATGATGATGTAGCTTGCATTATCTAATACGACGACAGAGTTTTAAGTAAATTTGGTAGCAATTTATTTTTCGCCCATATAGAAAAATTGCCATAGTTCATGTCATGATAGTCTCTCGACTTCTGCTTTGATTTGGAAACAGTAAACCATTCGGGGGAAAAAAAAAAAAAAACCCCTTCCTTTCTACCAGCATGCACAATAATTAATTGTGGACCTTTCCCAATTGATTCTGTGACACCTATTTCTATATCTGATTGCCAGCAAGAACTTCCACTGTGGGTAGCATCAACATACATTTCATCAGCATAAACTATGACCCTACCAGCATTCTGATATTCACGTATTGCCTCTAGATAGCTAACATCCACTGTTGCATCCCCATACACCTTCAGCTTTTCATGAATGTGAATGGGCATTTCACCTTCCGCATTCAGGAATTAAATCGCAGAACGCTGTCTTATACGTATGATGACGTCAGTCGTTTTCTAAACTTATACATTGCTGCCATCTGTCGCTGTAGGATGCTGTTACTGCAGTGGACTGTAGAAGAAGGTTTGTGGAATCACGCCAAATTAACATTTTCCAAAATAGCAAAATATTGAATACTCAATTGTCTCTACCTTTGAAACCAACAGCAATGGGTGGCCATTCACTATTACCTACATAATGTGCAGCAACACTTTGGGCTTGTAAACTTAAAATAAACACCTCGCAAAAAGTTTGGAATATACATACAGAATGCAAAAAGGCATGAAGTATACGTAAAGTAAGCATAGCAATTAGACATTACCAACGGTACCAATACAAAACGTGAAATTCAAGTATTTCTAACAAAAAACATTTTCCCAATATCACACACACACACACAAACACGAAAGAACCTCCACCTTAACTTAATAGTGTCTGACTAGGGATGGTTTCTTTCTTCCCACTGCAGCTTAGTACTGTTATGGCCTCAATGTGCATTGTAAGGTCCCCAACATGCCGTGGCATGCTTGTAATCAACGTGTTGATGTCATCTTCCGGACGAAGAGGTTCCATTCCATCTGGGCAGCACTACTTCCGACTTCTTTCAATGTTTCAGCATTGGAAGTGCTTCTGGAGGTTGTGGACGATTTTAAACTGCTGTTTTCAGCTTATCCCAGGCAGTTTCAATGTATTAGTGCACTCTCCATGACCACAAAAGAACTACATACCTCCTACCACCCACACTGCCATATCTAACAATATTCCAAACTTTCTGTGAGGTGTTTAGGATACCAATTGTCATTGGATAGCTCTTCAAAAAGATTCTGCAGTAATTATTAAAATTGTATGTATGCTTGTTAATGTTAGTTATAATAATCTATAAAAAGTAGACGGAATGCACAAGTACTTACACGGCGGTACTCTTAGATAGACACACAAACAAAAGCCAGACGAACACATTTTCCACGCAATGTTTCGTTGGCGAAACAGTCTTGAATAGTATACATAGAGCTATAATATCCTACTTTTTGGGTTTAAACAAGTGATAGACATAACTATGTACTTGAGCAAAACATTGCTCACACATACATTTAATTAAAATGTCCACTTCAGCACATAATGATAGAATGCATTCCAAACACAGAAAAGATAACTTGTAAGCATATGCTTCTGATCAACTTGGTGGTGGTGGAGGTGGCTCATCTTCATCGCTATCAAACTCTGCCTCTGGATCCTTGATCCAGCATCCATTAGAGTCTTTCAGCCAGCCAGACCTGAAAAAAATTAGTAAACATACTATAGACTAGCTTGTACATCTTATCAACGTAATCAATTAGCAACAAACATGTGAACAGAACATAAATTTAATCAACAAAGTAAAAAATGAGTTCAGTATTAATCACTTGGTAATTATTCAAAGAAACACAAAGGATAATGAAACAAATACTATCAGGGTTATTAAAATTCTACAAAAATGCCTGCCTTATATTTGTTCCATCTAACATGAACTTTAATGTAGGTAAGAATACCACTGTCTAACTGAGCTACAAAATAGTCAAAACAATGTGTTAATACTCACTACAACTGAACTTCTAAAAAACATTTCTAACCATGTGCTTGAAAGATGCCAAATGACTAGCAGACACTGTAAGATGACAGTAGCAGCTGTTCCTTGTAATGAACATAATCACCTGAAGATGGGCTGCAGAGCACAATATGGATACATACTCGCTGCTCAGCCAAATGTATACGTAAAAGCAAATTTAGAAATTTGGTCCTAAATACTATGAAGCTCAATATACATGACTATTGCATTATGTGCTTTTGTTTTTGCCATTATAGCAACATGAGTTGTAAATAAATTTAATTTGTGCCAGTTATGTTCAGCATGATCTCTTCTGCAACACTGGCAACTTTGATCATGAAGTGGTATACACCCGGCCCATTACAATGGCTTCTCTCCACCTGGCAGCATGTAATTCTCCAGAACCTTTACCATGATTATAGACAAACAATACTGGTGGCAGCAAACAAATGTTGGCAATAATCATCAGAAAAACAAGTACATAAAAAACTGAAACATAATTTAACTTTTTTTTTTTTTCACGTAGGCCTTCTCTGCAATGTCTGGTATTTCACTACATTTTGTTGGATGTTATATAAATATGGTAATGTTTCTGACATCACACAATATTTTCTACGCCAATGTTCTAAAGTGGTGAGAACCAACATTTACGTTATTTGAATTTCTGATACAGTGGAACCCTCTTATAAGGTCCTTCAGGGGTCCACAAGAAAGTGACACTATAAGCAGGAAAACACTATAAGAGGGAAACACAAAAATTCAAGAATCTGGACACCAAAAGATATAAAATTACGTACCGTAATAAACACACAACTTAATAAAATGAATAAAACAAATATATTATTTTTAATGCATAATCCTTTATGAAAGTTTATCTCCTGGTTGCAAAATCATAAAATTGGTAAATGAGCAAAAGATTACAGTACATGCAAAACAAGCATAATTGTTCGTGGCAATTTGTCTCCTGGTACTAAAGCACACAAAATTGTCTACAAGCAAAATACAGAATATAAAATGTTTTATGGAAGTTTCTCTCCGGGTTGGAGCAATATTAGTTAGGCCTACAGTACTTAACAAATCAGACTTTATTTAACAATTTTTTAAAAAGTTAGGTTATCAATCTCATATGAAACTTTGTCTGCTTGTTGCACAACTTAGAATATTAGTTAACAAACAATTGGATTCTGGTTGCAAAATACATACAGTTTACAAGTAACCAAAAACTATAAATTCACAGTCATTTACTGAAGAAATCCTTAATGGTAGTTTGCCTCTTGGTTGTATTTCCTTGAATCAGTAAAAAATGGTCTAAATGGAAAATAGACTGCATCACATGTTCAGGTACATTAGACTGGGAAGCAACAAAGTTTCTCAAGATGTCTAAAGACTCTGAAGCTTGCGAATGAGTCACTTTCACCACAGTGTCTTCTTCTTTGTCATCGTCTTCACTTACTTGTTCCGATGGTTCTGTCGATTGGCACAGTTCTTCAACGGTAGACGAATGGCAAGGCAATGCTTCATCATCCACAGAAACATACTCGTCAAAGGTGGATGAGAATTGGAGTCTCTCTTGAAGGGTATCCCACTCATCTGATGGCACTAGCATCTCAACTTCATCACCTGTTGTTGTGGATGACACTGAAGCATGGGTGAAGCCTGCTTTCCTAAAGCAGTTGGCGATAACTGGCTGTGGCATGGATGTCCAGGATGCAGCAGTCATGTGCATTGCTGTCAGCAAACTGATTTTCTTAAGAGGCTTCTTAGCCTCGAGATCACGGAGGAGTGTTTTACAGAGGCGTGACCTGAAATGATGTTTAAAATTCTTAATGATGCCTTGATCCATAGGCTGCAGACATGCTGTAGTGTTTGGTGGCAAGATCTCAATACGGATATTCCGGAGTACACTTGTTTCTGTTGGATGTGCAGAACAGTTATCCAAGAAAAGGATGATTTTCCTGTTCTGAACACCCATTTTAGCATCCAGAAAATGTAGATACTGAAGGAAAATTTTGCAGGTCATCCAGGCATTCTGATTACTTTCGTACCTGCAGGGCAAAGTTTTGATGTTTTTAAAGCACCTGGGTTTTGCTGCCTTTCCAATCACGAGAGGAGGGAGCTTCTCGCTGCCATCCATGTTTGCTCCCAGCAAAATTGTTACTCTTTCCTTTGATCGTTTGCCACCTACACACTTTTCTCCTTTGAAAGAGAATGTTTTATCGGGAAGCAAGTTAAAAAAAAGTGCACATTCATCCACATTGAAAATATCTTTTGCAGCATATTCTTGCAAAATAAATGGAAGCACAGTCGTTTTCCAGTCGTCTGCGACAGACTCATCAACACTAGCACCCTCGCCACTTACCGTCTTGTACACAATACCGGTGCGTTTCTTGAACCTATCGATCCAGCCATTTGAAGGAGTGAAATTGTCTACACCTAATCTCAAGGCTATTTCCGTTGCCTTTTCTCGCAAAATTGTTCCATTTACAGGCACATTTTGGGAACGCACTTGCCTAAACCACTCTAGCAGCCTCTCGTTTACCTCTTCGTATTTCCCACAGCATATCTTCTTCACAGTGATTGATCGCGTGGAGCATTCTTTTATGATTGTGTCCCTATTTGAAACGATTCGGTTCAGAGTAGTCACTGGGATTTCCAAATCACGAGCAATTGCTCTTCGTGTTCTACCGGGATTACTGTCCACATGCTTGATTAAATTTAACTTTTCCGCTAATGAAAATGTCTGTCTTTTCTTAGAGGCACTCATTTTAATGTTTACTTAAACTGTTTCAACGACAAATTAATTTTCACTACGTAAACATTAACAGACTACGTTAATATTAACCACTTCCATCCATTTACATTCGCGTAAAAAAATAAACACGTGGTGTGATTCCATAGATGAATGCATACAAGTAAAGCGCACCATATTTGTGTGTGCAAATGTGGCCGCTGGCGACATCTTTAGTATTCCAGACGTACTATGTTGTGCACACTGTGCTTCAGTGCCTAGCCAGAGAATCTCAAAGTGTAACCGCTTGATGGTGGTTACTCTATGGCGTTTACGAATCAAGAAAATACCGTACTAATGTAAACAAAACGTGTGAGTATGTAATGAAATACTTTCAGTTGTGAAAGTAAGTTATGTGAAATGGTTTGGTGACAGATATAAATTACTGAATCAGAAACAGTGTGCATTATTCGCGGGAAACTGAAAACCTTATTTCCGGGAATGTTTATTATTGTTCTTATGGAAGAACTGTCGGGACCAGAAAAATCCTGCACTATAGACGGGAAAACCTTTAAACGGGAACCTTATAGGCGGGTTCCACTGTAAATGCTTTCCTTCAATGGTTCTTCCATATTATTTTTTGCAGCAATTTTGAACCCGTTTTGTTATCATTACTCAAGAAATTAGTTTATCAGCCGATCCTACTGGCTTGTATTATCTTATATATTGCATTACATGAAAACAAGACATACCGTATTTACCCGAATAAAAGAATAACCTCAGAAATAAAACCACCCCTACATTTTAACTTCGGTCTACAGGAGAAATTTATCTCTCAGCATATTATTTGGGCATGTAATTTAGCACAATAACACTAGCCAACAGATTTAAACTTTTGTTTGATTATGTCAATGTAAAAAACAATTTTTTAATATATTTGACGTACTGAATTATAATACAACCATGATAATTCTACAGGATGTACAGTTTTTAGTACGGCTCTTAATGTAATATTCATATTAACAAATTACAGTTTATTTGTTATATTGATGCAACAATTTTTTACAATGGAATTGCAGTTATGTTATTGTCCCAACAAAATGATGGCCTTCTTATACGGTATGGACCATACAAGTAGTATGCTTGCTTTACAGTTCTAGTTAAACTACGACTCTGAGATTTTATAATATAACTGTCCACAAACCTAGCAAAACTTATGTGGTAAACTAACAGACATTCAATGGTTTTCTCCATTACAACACTAAAAATCACACTAAGTAACCAAACACGTTATCACAACAGCAAAAAATTTGAGATTATTACACATATTCCCCTCTAATTTTTACCAGTATAAATAAAACTTACTGCCAACCACTACAATTAAATATTCCAAAAAAAAAAATACATTTTTCTGAACTGAAGATAGTCTGTTACATTTAAGTAGAATCACAATATAATTAACATGTTGGGCGCCGGTTGTTATGTTTCAGTAGAATCAGATGTGAAGAAATTATGTGGAATTAGCCAAAATTTCTTTTACCAATTTTATTCTTCCGTTCGTCTTCTCATAAAAAAAAGCATACAATTATTACTAGTTTTTAATTCTCTTGTTGCAGCAGTAATATCATTTCTTCATCCTTTTCATGATTACATTAAAAGATCACATTTACTATTCAAATTAAGTTTCTTATTTCTTTTTAATTTTAATACACGCATCCATCACTGATGATGTTCGTAATAGTTTTGCTAGAAAATATAGTTTGATTTTACTTCCCTTACTTATGTTGTTACCTGTCCTCCGATTGGCTGTCGTCTGACCACGCCATATCTCTCCACTAATCAGCGATGGAAAGTTGAGACACAACCAGTATAATTTTCTTTCGTGCTTTTGTTTAATAAACATTGAATACTTTTTACCCTCTAGAAAATTATGAATACTAACAAACAAAATGATAATACTGAATATTGTTTAGAAACAAATGAAATACACTTAAACATGATCTCTATGTCACTAAAACTATTAAATTAACCAAAGATTATACTGCATTTTGTTTAACTCATATAATAAAGCGTAATTTGGAAGTCATATTAAATGAAGTGACAACATAAGCAAGTATTCCGTAATCAATTCTAATTAAAATATTGCAGACCAACGGTAAACATAACCCTCAAAAACTGCAATGTTACAAGCCTACAACATAAAAATGTGACATACTGGCCTTTTTTACACATCATATTTGAAATCAGCAACCTGGAAATATTTAAAACCAGCTAATTTAGTTTGTGTTACAGAAAACTTGTTGACCTGTGTTATTTAATCTTGGCACTTAAATAAAGGTATAAATAACACAACAAAATTGTTTGCAGTTAGTAATACACATTATTAGGCCTTGGAAATGTTTGAGAGCTTCAAAATAAATTGAAATATGAAGCATTACTTGTACCCATGAAATTTTGTAATAATTCCCGTATTCACAAAATTGCTCAATTAAACGTATCTAAAACCACAATGTTGAGCTGCTTTCACTATGAAAATCATTACAAACCGTTAGTTTTACACTTTTTTGGTGTGTTATACAGCATTATCTATTATTTCCTTCACTATGTGCTGATAACAATTAAATCTATTTGCAGTAATAATGTTGTCGACTTCACATGTGGACACACACTCCAGAAGTCCTGAATGAGAATTATTCATAACTCAATCAGTATCAAGGGTGAAAGATTATTACAGTACGTGAGAATCAATTCAATACATCAACCAGATTCGCTACGCACTCATTAACAGGTAAAATCATGACTAACCTATCTCTTATTATTTTTAACATATGTACATTCCTAACAAAATATGCTAGTGATATTATATTACGAAAGCAAATATGCAGATAGAACACATACATATTTTTCTTTTAAGTTATCTGTAACAATTGCGCACTAAACATTCATGTTGTATTTGTAAACACAACAGACTTTGGATACTCGTCTTCCATGCTNTACAAGTAGTATGCTTGCTTTACAGTTCTAGTTAAACTACGACTCTGAGATTTTATAATATAACTGTCCACAAACATAGCAAAACTTATGTGGTAAACTAACAGATATTCAATGGCTTTCTCCATTACAACACTAAAATCACACTAAGTAACCAAACACGTTATCACAACAGCAAAAAATTTGAGGTTATTACACATATTTCCCTCTAATGTTTACCAGTATAAATAAAACTTACTGCCAACCACTGCAATTAGGTATTCAAAAAAAAAAATTCATTTTTCTGAACTGAAGATAGCCTGTTACATTTAAGTAGAATCACAATATAATTAACATGGGTGCTGGTTGTTACGTTTCAGTAGAATCAGATGTGAAGACATTATGTGGAATTAGCCAAAATTTCTTTTATCAATTTTATTCTTCCATTTGTTTTCTCATAAAAAAAAAAGCATAGAATTATTACTTGATTTTTCTAAACAATTAAAATTCAATAATTACTACTAGTTTTTAATTTTCTTGTTGCAGCAATAATATAATTTCTTCATCCTTTTCATGATTACATTAAAAGATCACATTTACTATTCAAATTAAGTTTCTTATTTCTTTTTAATTTTAATACACGCGTCCATCACTGATGATGTTCGTAATAGTTTTGCTAGAAAATATAGTTTGATTTTACTTCCCTTACTTATGTTGTTACCTGTCCTCCGATTGGCTGTCGTCTGACCACGCCATATCTCTCCACTAATCAGCGATGGAAAGTTGAGACACAACCAGTATAATTTTCTTTTGTGCTTTTGTTTAATAAACATTGAATACTTTTTACCCTCTAGAAAATTATGAATACTAACAAACAAAATGATAATACTGAATATTGTTTAGAAACAAATGAAATACACTTAAACATGATCTCTATGTCACTAAAACTATTAAATTAACCAAAGATTATACTGCATTTTGTTTAACTCATATAATAAAGCGTAATTTGGAAGTCATATTAAATGAAGTGACAACATAAGCAAGTATTCCGTAATCAATTCTAATTAAAATATTGCAGACCAACGGTAAACATAACCCTCAAAAACTGCAATGTTACAAGCCTACAACATAAAAATGTGACATACTGGCCTTTTTTACACATCATATTTGAAATCAGCAACCTGGAAATATTTAAAACCAGCTAATTTAGTTTGTGTTACAGAAAACTTGTTGACCTGTGTTATTTAATCTTGGCACTTAAATAAAGGTATAAATAACACAACAAAATTGTTTGCAGTTAGTAATACACATTATTAGGCCTTGGAAATGTTTGAGAGCTTCAAAATAAATTGAAATATGAAGCATTACTTGTACCCATGAAATTTTGTAATAATTCCCGTATTCACAAAATTGCTCAATTAAACGTATCTAAAACCACAATGTTGAGCTGCTTTCACTATGAAAATCATTACAAACCGTTAGTTTTACACTTTTTTGGTGTGTTATACAGCATTATCTATTATTTCCTTCACTATGTGCTGATAACAATTAAATCTATTTGCAGTAATAATGTTGTCGACTTCACATGTGGACACACACTCCAGAAGTCCTGAATGAGAATTATTCATAACTCAATCAGTATCAAGGGTGAAAGATTATTACAGTACGTGAGAATCAATTCAATACATCAACCAGATTCGCTACGCACTCATTAACAGGTAAAATCATGACTAACCTATCTCTTATTATTTTTAACATATGTACATTCCTAACAAAATATGCTAGTGATATTATATTACGAAAGCAAATATGCAGATAGAACACATACATATTTTTCTTTTAAGTTATCTGTAACAATTGCGCACTAAACATTCATGTTGTATTTGTAAACACAACAGACTTTGGATACTCGTCTTCCATGCTTTGAGGTTAGGTTCTTGATTACGATATATGAGTATTCAAAAATTGAGCTTGAGCAGAATACTTGCTTGCATCTTCAGCTTGGCTCAAAATAATTTATGCTCAAAAATTTGAACTTCTACGACAACTAGGTTATTCGCCCAGCACCACATGAGGCAGTTTCTTTACAGTGTGCTAGAAAATAAGACATTCATTAATGAAACAGCATGTTCTGGCTAAATTATTCTTCAGAACTGCAGATATGAACACAGATTACCATCCACAAATAATATCTTTATTTTACAACTTGCAGAAGTCATCTAAAGACACTAAAACCTTATGCCTCCAAGCCAGATGTACCTTTGCACCACAACAATGGATGTCTTTCATGATTAACATTTAATTTAAAAATAAGTGATTATAGAGACAGCAGTGAATAAATATAGTCTGTAAGGTTTATTTCTTTACAACAATTTCAATGATTAATGATTTAAAACCACATCCTCTGGTTTTCCCCTAAAATACCACTTATGCTTGCTGGAAGTAATGAAGCACTCAGGCATAGTGCTTGCGCATTATTTGGCAACAAATGAGTGTCATATATGCCCTTACCTGTTTTTAGTTTATTCAGAAGAGTTGTATCGACTAAATGAAATTAACATTTTAATCAATCCTCTCATTTCACAGCAAGATGCCACTGAAAATGTACTTCACGCTCTGTAAAACTTCCATGTTGCAAACATTTTCTGCTACAATGGGAGGTCGAGTCAATGCTTTTGGAATTCAGAAGATGTCTACCTATTGAATCACATATATTTTAATAACAAATACTTTGATTTTCTTGAAAGAAGTCACTGAAAATGGACTATGCGCTCAGGCAACTTAGGGTCAATGCACCGCTCGATGTTTGTAAACAATTTTGGGAAGTCCAATATGCCCTTCTAGGTTATTTTTTTCAGAAGAAGTCTGCTTATTAAAATAAATGTATATTTAATTAAAAACTTGTAATTTTTGCATCAGAGACAATTGAACAAGGACTTCATTTGAAAAGTTGTGTATAGGAATTGGGAGTGAGTCAAGTGATCCAAAATTTCCCAAAATATATGTTGTAAAGATTTTGTACCAGTCACATTCCAATGTTATGTTGCACATAATACAGGGAATTCTCAATGGGCACATGCAATAGTACTTGATTTGAATTGCACTTTACACTATCACTTTCCAATCTCACTTCACTAGTTGCATTACATTGAACCGTAAACAGGTGGCACGTGGAATGACATTGTGCATCATGGAATGGCCATCCTCAGCATGCACTCCATGCACTGGGCGCTATGACAGCATGGGATCTTTATTAGCCATTTCTGTAGGCCCAAATAATTATGCCAATTAAAATTTCCTTTCGGGAACACAACTGCGGGACAGTCATTTAATATTGAAGGTGGCCAGCATGTCGGCAGGTGCTTTACTATTGCTGACTGGATAGCTGTCTCTGTTCAAAGCATAGCACCGTCCCAATGGGTGCATGCAGATGTCTGTGCAGTTGGTCAAAAAAAATGGTTGCAAAGGGAGCATGGTATGTAAGCATCAAATGTTTATGGAATTTTGACACACCACGGACAGTATCTCTTGGTCTCTGCCTCAGCTGCCCCCTTCCCTCACGCTAAGTCACACCACTACCACTAGTTCCAGCAATGTTGCATCTTGTCCCTGAGGATAGTTCTCCAGGCAGCAGAACCAAATGTGAATCTTCATTGCGCAGCAAGGATTGCAAGCACTCACCCCTACACTGCTCTTCCCCCCGCCATCACTCGCCCCCAGCCGGATGAATATAAATGCATGTCGCACAACCTCCTTGGGGCAGTTTTTCTGCTGTGTCTGTGCTGTCCAGCTGACTGCCTGTCTGCTAGTCATCTTCGAGACCTTCCGTTGTATGCTTTGTTACAGTTGTTTCCCGCGGACAACAGCGTTGTTAACTGTTAGAAAGTTCGACTCGCTGTGCTGGCAACACATGCTGGTCACCTAGCTGCTTATCTACAGGGATTGCCCTTGCCCCACAGTTCCCTCACGCACTCATGTTGAACCTGATTGGCAGTTAGGTTACCTTGCTTTTCACGTGCCCTGGGTACAGGCTGGTATATATGTAGTTTAGAAATAAACCCACATATTCAATTATCCCAGTCTTTTATCTCAAAGCTCACTTTTGTTCCTCTCTAATAATCACTGCCTCCTCAGTCTTGTGCAAGACTGTAATCCTGCAGTCCTTCAGGCTCACGCCAAGGTTACATTGGGAAGCACTTTCTATCTCAGTCTGGACATCTGGCTACTAGTGATACTGCTGCTTCTCTGGGCACCACTGGGATGGGGAGCAGGACTTGCCACCATCAGGTGGAGTGATGCCCTTCTTTGGGAAGTGATCCAATCCCCAGGCAACAGCACCAGAGAGAGGCTTCGGCTCTGTGTAAAGCACTCTCTCCCCTCCGTAACACATAGAGGTCACATTATTCCTGCACACGTCCATGCCCAAGCCTGAGTTATTGCTCCTGCACACATCTGTACCTACGCCTGAGTCTTTACTTTGCCCCTTACCCCATCACTAAGCAGGGATGGCTGAGAGAATAACTATTGCTCGGACTTGGCGAGCTGTGGCGTAGGAAGCCAAGTGCCATGGTTGTGTATACACAATTACGAGAGGAGGCCCTCCAGCAGCAAACAAGCAGTACCTAGTCCATAATAACAACAGCGGAGGACCACCAGTTCTAGTGCTAGACTGGCACCAGCTGTTTCGCTGCACTTCACGCCATATCTTGGTTGTCTCCAACCCCACCTAAATGTCATCCCACCACCACTACACCTGTCTCCATCGCCTCTGTCTCATGCCAGGTCACCTTCGCCTAGTGTCTGCCATCTTCAAAACCATTCTCCTGCACCTCTGCAGGATTAGCTCCTTTTCGGGCTACAACTCAGCCCACACTTACTTTTGCACCTCCCTAGCTCGGGTGCTGAATCGTCTAGCTCCCGAAAAAGGAACCCCACCACTAAATACCCCATTAACGGTACTCTATATTTCCCTAGGGGTAGCAGTTTCAACCACTACCATATACCAGGTTGCACAACAAATTTTAATTAAAGTTTACTGAATTTATTACATAAATTCCTTATTCACACTAGTCACCAATGTTAAAATAAACACCTCTTTTAGTTGAAGTTTTTTTAGATGGTTTTGTTAGAGACCATATTCTCTTCTACTCTTCAGGTGTAATCGGATCATCATTGGTTG
Organism: Clitarchus hookeri; assembly: GCA_002778355.1. Lineage (NCBI taxonomy): Eukaryota > Metazoa > Arthropoda > Insecta > Phasmatodea > Phasmatidae > Clitarchus > Clitarchus hookeri. The sequence continues at coordinate 23,170 of NQII01013248.1, forward strand.
CCATTTTTTTACACTCATGATAGTATATACGTAACTTCGCTCAGCAGTGGCCCACTTTGTAGTGTGCAACATACTTGGCTAACCATAAATGTTAATAAAAGGGATATAACATGTTAGCATTATTGTACCATCTTGGGCTGACTACTACTGTATTTACCTTTAAAACATGATGCTTTTGAACTACTATCAATCAGCTAATGGACTATTGGTTTTTTGTTACATTCTGACAGCAAATTCACAATTTTTAGGAATTGCTGCGAATTTTGCCAAAAAAAAAAAGTGTTACCACATAAAGCAACAATCTTGACTCACTGGAAATCAAAGTCAGTTTCCTTTGGTGAGAGCAAAGAAATCTGACCGCTACAGCACTGCGGCCCCCTATTGAAAATGGTGAGTGGCATTAGGCATGTGGTTGCATAGTACTTTCAAAAAATGTAAAAGTGATCTGAACTCTCAGAATACATGGCTTAAGTGAGAAGAAACAGCTGGAAATGTGACAGTATCATGAAATTTGCCATAACAATGAATCCTTGCTTCTGAGTTGCACAAATTAGAACAGATTACATCCAGGGTGCAGCACAATATTTTAGCAACAGAATTACAAATAGGGCAGGGGTTTGTCTGAATTCATAAAACAAAAGTGCAGGGGTTTCTACCCTGGAAAAATGAGCAGTGAAATGGGTTTTTTTTTTTTGTTTGTTTTAAATACCTTAGAGTACGAACTGGCATAACGGGAACACACTTATATTTCCTAACACTTTCACAGTGTCACTTTCTGTAACTGTGGGTATTAGTAATTTAAGAAGTCAATTGTAGTGTTAAATTGTGGCCAGAAAGACAAACCTAAGCTCACAATTTTCAGAAGTGCTCCATCATGAGACAATCTTCGAGAGGAGAGGAAGGGGGGTGTAGGATTGTGGTTGTATTTTTCCCATTGTGCATGTGCACATTTNGAGACAATCTTCGAGAGGAGAGGAAGGGGGGTGTAGGATTGTGGTTGTATTTTTCCCATTGTGCATGTGCACATTTAGACTTTTGATCCATGGCATGGGAGGGGGAAACTACCTCATCAAACATTTAGGAAACAATATTGAACTAATAAAAAAGGAGCATTTTTTTATATGTAAATATGAGAATTTTGGGGGAAGCGGGGATCACCATGTCCCCCGNAACTAATAAAAAAGGAGCATTTTTTTATATGTAAATATGAGAATTTTGGGGGAAGCGGGGATCACCATGTCCCCCATGACCTTCCCCCCTCTGCTCCATTAACTGTGAACCTGTTGTACCAACTGTTACTGACAAACTACTGTAAAAAAAACACTGCAGAAAATTCAAAAAATCGAGTTGAGAAATTATTGAGTAGCTTCTTCTGCATAAATTATTATCATAATGTCAACTGCCTGTTTCAAATAATGACAAAATAATTATTAGGATTACTCACATTTTCAGTTGCAAACTGTACGCAGCTTCTCGTTCTGCTGCAGGATCAGTTTTCTTCCCACTGCTG
>NQII01013249.1:8490-20403 GCA_002778355.1 Clitarchus hookeri
CGATGTGGTATATATATATATATATATATATATATATATATATATATATCTCAGATAGTGTTATGTGTGTATGATTGGGTGAAGCGACATGCGTTTCCCGTTTGTTTTAACACTTCTTTAGTTGTATATCGCAGTGTCTCGATAGTGAGAACATTAGAGATGGAGCAAGTTGTTCAGAGAGACAACGGGGAAGGTATAGGGTGTGGCCTGAAGTATGGAACCATCCCAGCTTCAGCTTGGAGTGATTTCGGGAAACTACTGGGAAAAAATAAATTTGAGTGTTCTGTTTGGAATTCGAGCCCACGTCCTCCCGAATACGAGTTCAAATACAGTATTTGCCACTGCTCCACCTCGCATGGTAAACGAGTAAGACCTAAACAGTGTTTATTTCTTGTAAGTGAGTTGATTATGAAAAACATTTTTTTAAAGAATTTTGCACAATCAGTTTTTTTACCTTACATGATACGTTCTACAAAAATACTGCAATTTCCCAGAGCTAATGATGTCGGATATGCGTTCTTCAGAAGAAAATTCACAGCAAACATTGGATTGGAAACAGAAGATTTGTTATTGTGCCTCTCGATGTAAGTTACGTCGTCATGAACGGTATTGTCGCAGTAACCCTACTCGCCATCTTCATCGTTGTTTCAAATGCCAGTGTTTGTTTGGTAGTAGTGGTTAACTATATCTGCATGGTGTTAGATGTTGCGGCTTTACTCCTGTTANAAATGCCAGTGTTTGTTTGGTAGTAGTGGTTAACTATATCTGCATGGTGTTAGATGTTGCGGCTTTACTCCTGTTACGGGTAGACCATCGCCTGGATTTCAGTGTCAGCGTTGTTATAACGACTTTAAGTATAGTCGTAGCGTGAGTTGTGATGAAAGGAGTAGTTGTGTAAATAACCCTGATTGTATTAGATATTGCTGCGCAGAGTTTGGTCGTGCCTTTACGAGAAATTTCACATTAGCGGAGCATTCAGCAGTTTGTACAAGCAGTACTCGAAGAAGAATAAAGCCTGTCCGCCATTTCTGTGGTCAAACATTTACCGCATTTCGTTATGTGCGGCAATACGAAATGAGGGTATGTTCCAAGAATCCTTAATTGAATATATATATTTGTACACTATGATTTCTTTTGTTTAAACATAACAATGCACTAATAAAACATATTATTATTTGCAATTTTTCCTTANATTAAGTGTTGGCGCCTCACGCCACAGAACAGATTACAACACCTACGTCCAAACCTCAGCTTTGGCAGGGGTCAACTTTACGATGTAATATTTAGGGTCACATGAGGAGAAATTGTTTATTAAAGAACCATGAGTGTGATGTACATCGGTATATTATGTGTGATCATTCGTTTACAAGAAGGTATAAATTAGTGAAACATATGGTAAAGAGTAAATGCAATTTATCACATCAATGTTAGTTTTTTTCTCAAGTTCTACACATACTTGTGGGCAATATGTATGCGATTTTGTAGTTCTGTTTTCTTATATATTGTTTGATGCTTTAAGGATGTAATAAATATAGTTATGTTAATATTAACGTTTTTTATTTGGAATAATGTATTATTTGATTGGTTTGAAATGTAAAAAGATATATAAAAAAATGGTATATTATTTTTATTAGTGGGGAGCTAGTTTTAATTGAATTGGTTGCAAATTGGCTATCTGGTTTTGCCGAATGTATATGCTGTCACAGTCCGCGCGGAGGGTTTTCCACAATGACTTCTTGAGAGGGAATGATGATTGGGAATGGAGTGAGCTGTTGTCAGCGAGAGGTTGGGGGTGTGGTCACTTCTGAACTTGAGGAAAGAAAGCAATTTAAGCAATGACCGATCAAAAAGTATAAGTGTTCGTAGCAGAAATTGAACACGACTTGCGGAATGTTTGTGATGTAGGATGGTGCAATGCATACACAAATGTTTCTATCTCTATAGACCTAAAAAGAGTGTCACTTAACGAATATTGTTCGGTTACAGAATTGGTTTTCTGAATTGAATACCTGCCTGCTATATGGAAAAAAATTAAGTATTTTAACAACAAACGTTATTTTTTAACGTAGAATGGTGCTTCGCATGTTATCAGCATTTGGTTTTTCTAACTTTTTAAGTCAACGATATCGGGAAACCACGTTTTGTATTCGTTATTGTTTTGAGTGAAGCGACTATTTCCTTTAGAGTAATGTAAGAGTTTTAATTTATTTTACGTTAATATGTGACAACTTAGAAAAATTATTTTTGAAAATGTTTTTTACGCTTTTATTGACCATACACACACACATATTTTAAAATAGCATTGCAATTATTAATTTAAGTTTAGGGAATGGATTCAACATTAATGTGGAAGTGTGTCTCGCTTCAGTGAAATTTCTCCGCGATGTATATTCCCTTTCTCTGTTCGCCAGCTTACAAGTGGTAGACGATGTGTGCTAGACGCGGAGATGGCTGCCGGGGGGACCCTCGAGCCTTACGATTGCCTTCCTCGTCCCTGTCTCATCTACTCTTCTAATAGAGGGTCACTCCACTGCACAGCGCTGCTAGTGGGGAAAAATGTTGACACACTCGCCCGACGGCAGGGAATCTCCGCTAGACACTCGTGAGATCCTCGGGATTTATTCTTGGTTAACCTATTCCGACACAATATAAGCGTGATTGTGGGGATGTTATTTACACGATATACTTATATTAAAGGTGTTCTTTACAATTAGGATTAAATTCACAGCTCTTTAACACAATGTTTGGCAAAGACTACATTACTTTTTAAAATATTTCCCTCTTATTTGACGTTCAAGATGTTGGGGGTTTAAACAAATGTTATTAGCATTTTATATTCAGTCTGCATCCAGGCTCCCTATATTTGTATGTGCATTTACTCACGAAACACAATTACATCGATATTTTTGGGGTGTCATATCTCTGTGATGTGGTTCAGTATGGCATTGACTCTCATAGAAGATGGATGTCTACTTTGAAGTAGTTGCTCAAATTTAATAACACTCTGTAATTATGCTTTAATTTCCTTCCATGGTGTGTATAACTTTATGACGATTTACTTACCCCCCGCAGGAGTCGAACTAGGGACAAAACAGTACACACGTATTTACCTTAACTATTATTTTAACCAAGGAATATGATAGTATATATGTATTTAAGTTTGAACTACCCTCTATGGGGATCGAAATAAGGACTATCTCAGAATAAATGTAATTATGTTTTAACCTTGGCAGGATTCGAACCAAGGACTGACCCAATACAAATGTGATTACGGATTAATTACCCTCAATGGGAATCGAAGCAACATTTAGGTTTTCCTTACCTGCGATTCATTTCGAACCAAGGACTTTTCCTGTAAAAATAAATATACAGTTTAATTATCTTCAATGGGAATCGAATCAGCTAGTATACCAGTATAAATGTGTTTATGCTTCACTTACCCATGACAGGAATCGAAACCAACCAAGATGGCGGATGTATAACCCAAACATATTAGCGATTCACATCTCAGTTGCGAGTGAGCAGTGGTTGGGGTAGGACATGTACTTAGATGGTAATTACTCTCTAGGTACATGTACTTAGTCACGGAACTTGTACTTTCTCTCGGTACATGTACTTACTCTCGGTAGTAGTAATTGTTTATTATGCAATTACTCATTATGCAGTTACTCATTACATAATTACATATAATTACCCTCTACGCATTTCGAACCAAGGACTGACCGACTCCTCAACCCTACTGCTCAAACACTACACCCCCCCTTACCACGCCAATGGCCTCTCGCCCTCCAGGCTTCCTAGAATAATTTCGAAATCCAACAAATGTCGCTTGGGCGCTTTGTACACCGAAAGGGTACCCCCACAAAAAACAGCCAATCACAGCACACCTCAGAAGGGGTGGGAGAACACATCAGCCAACCACAGCACACCTCCCAGATACCGGAGGGAGGGGGATGATATATTTATCAGGTTAAGGGTGCAGGCAATTAGTATCCCTCTCTCCGACCGACATCGGTTAGAAGGTTATTCAAATGGCACTTACACCACTAATGCCTCCCTTATATCGTAGAACGTATGTGCTACCTCTACATACACTGTTAAGCTTTTAACATTTAAATAACATTTAAGCATTTTTGTAACAATCTTACCTTTTTACTGTACTGTCAAAATTAACGCAGTGTTTATGTTGTGGATCTTACAGTTTATGTCAAACTTTTCCGGTATTTTCTTTTCTTTAATACACATTCCGATATAAAATAAATTAGGTACAATTATTTTGTCACAAAAATAAATATTACCAACGAAAAAAATTTGCAGCCGAAAGGGAACTTCAACCCACACCTTCAAGGCTTGATGTTTTTCAATTTACAAAACTTGACATCCTACCAATGGCTCTATCCTAACATGTCTGACAGTGTTTCGCAATGTTGGAATTCAGAAAATATAACAGCAAAGGGCAGTTCTCTTTCCTTATGTGGAAATACTTTGTGGTCTAGACATATATGCTTATTTGGCACACGCAAACTGCTTTCAAAGCTTGACAGCTGGTCTAATTTACGTTTAGTCCTCTACACTTTAAAATTAAAATGCAGTGGTTTAATTTTACGAGGTTATCGCTGTTTACTAATATCCCTCATTTTACAACACCAAGTCAGTGTAAAGTTGTGTGGGTTGGACATTAGGTAAATGTAAAGAATATCAGCTTTTCGGAAAAAAAATCCTGAAAAGAAGTATATTTAGACTCTACTAATTACACAGAATACGAATTTACTAGGGGCATTAACATATTATGCTTACAAACCACAAAAACCATAGTGGGAAGGGCTATGAATATTAGGGAAATTATGGGGTAAAAATCACTAAAAATACACCCCCAAAATGATAAAAACACCTCAATTTAACATTTGTCCACCCAATTTCGTAATATGTGGCCACCTAACCTAACTTAACCTAACCCCACGATGAGTGAATCACTATTTTACATTTTTAAACTAGACCATGATTGTAAGGTTTTAATCTAACCTAGGATTTTAGGGTGATAATATAACCTAGGATTGTAAGGTTTATATATAACCTGCAATTTTTTCTAATCCAGAATTTTAGGGCTTTAAAGAAACAGTAAAACATACCGGAAGTATATGAATTAACTCACCTAGGTAGGCGGCGGGTACAATTTTCACTGTCCTCAGCCAATTCAACAACCATCGTACATGGCTTGCACTTTACCTCACTCGACAAAACACCATGATCTACTAAAACTTCCAAATAACACCCGCCACATAGACGACTGTCAAGCACAGAAATACTCGTACTTGCGCCCTCCATTCACAATCCCTCGAACGGTCGGATTCGGACATCACAACTCACGCACAGAGCAACACACTCCACTAGCCACGAACCGCACTGTATCGCATCTAAACTGGAACTAACCTATGGTAACGTCTACACATCCACTGCCAATAAGGTGACGGCCGATTCGCATTTGTTTACGTTACTACAAAATTACAGGACTAAACCTCATGGCGTCCGACGTAAACAAAGCTGCCGAACTCCCCGTACATTATCTGTTTTATTTTCGGCGTTCTTAAATATGAAGCAGGTAAGGTGTGAAAATTCATTTATATAACTTTTGTGGGTCTAATATGTCTCCTTAAAAAAAGATGCCATTCTTTACATTTACCTGACATTATTCTGGTGTCGCAGTAACACGAAATATTTCGTTCTCCCTGTTATATAAGCGTATTACATTTGGTTGCGTCCACATTACTTATGGCCAGTTGCACCATTGAGCAACACCACGACATTCAACTGTCTAGCACACGATGCTGCTGTTATTACGGTGTTTTATTGTTTGTAAAATTAAAAGTAGGTGTACACGAAGTCTTAATATAAAAAGTAATTATTCCCTAATGTAGTCAGAATACCGTTAAATTTAAAGTTACCAAAATAAAACAAATATTATGTGAAAGTGTTATTTAAGAAAATTTGTTTAGTGAGGAAATACCTATTTCAAGATTATTTCAGACACTCTCTTTGTAAAAAAATTATTGTGAGTACAATACACATTTGTTTATTCCCATACCATAACCTTTATGTGTATTTAAACGATTCAAACAGGCAAAACTAATATTTTGTATTTAGTAATTTGTCATCTTCGAAGTTGACAAAACACAAAACGTATATCACAAACATACGTCACAGATTTTGCAGACAAAACGTGTCATGTGACCATTTGGTTAACAAAAAGTGCCAATTGCAACATGACCTCACGTCGAATTTTCTACTCGCGAAGGAGCAGCCGTCGCCGACATCTAGTTTGAAAATACGCCGAAAGATAGTGCTAAGAATAATTGTTTTTATGCGAATTTAAAACAACATTATACACACTTGAATATTATTCTGTAATATTCGTACAGCAGTTATTTAACTTAAAACAGATAAAACATTGCACTATCTAGTTTTACGTACACTATCTTATTAAATAATATTGGTATAAAAATTAACGAAAAAAGTGTTTGCAAAGTGTTTCCAATTTAACAAAACAACTGAAACGATAATTGTTCAGTGCATTCAACCAAATTATATAGTAAAAAATTTTAGTCTTAAGAAATAGTCCACAAAAACTCATTAATTGTCTCCGGACTTCAAAATAAACAGTTGCATCATAGCGTCATTGAATGAGAGCCAATCACAAACAGTGTTTTATCTCCATCATAGTTTCGAACCGAGTTCAGAAGATCTAGGATCGTAACTCGGTCGTTCGCGTTGGTGCGACACTTGTACACTGGAACTCGCATCCAACTGAACATTTTGTTCGAACCAAGATCTAAGGATCTCGGTTCAGGGCTGTTAATGGTGCAACCGGGCATTAAAGGCTTTATTAACATTAACACTTCAACAGTATTTTCGCATTATAATAATAAATGACTGTGTATTCTTAACATTATTTGCTTTGGCACATTATTAATTTTACTCCAACACAACTTTTAAAGTAATGCCTGAATAGTAATGTTTTCCTACATAATAGAGTGAATACTCTTGCAACCCACTTAGAAATTAGGCCTTCCGGGTCTCCTTTTTAGCTTCTATCTTTTCTTGTTTATTATTCTCAGAATCTTAAATGTTTATTATCTTTTATATTTAATTTATTTGAAAACCACACTGTCAAAGCAACGCTTAAACTTTTCCATTAAAATTCATATTTAAAATAATAACTTCAAAACACGTAAAAATAATTATATTGTTTCTATTAATATCGTAAAACTATTAAAATCATTCAACAATAAAATTTGTTTAAAAACTTGGGAATCTCCAACAGGATAATTAGCCTGGCATTCGCCAGTTACCACGGGGAGCCACGGGGAGGCTGTCACCAAGACCTTGGTCCTCCTGTATTTACATTTGTGATGTTTTTATATGCTTTAAAAACCTTTAAAATATACAATATAAAATATATTAAAATATTAAAACATTAAAATGCAAAAAAAAAAAAAAACCACTATTGCATATTAGTACATATTAAAACCAAACATATAATTTCATTATTAAATATTATATAATATTCATTACCATGTAAAATATTTTTGAAAAGTATAAGAACATGTCAACTATTACTGATATTACAATTCATTCCAACTATTGGTAGTCAAATCCTATTCCTACTATATTACCCACTCAAAACAAGGTTTTCGCTGTTCCTTGACAGCCTTGCCAGCATGCGTGGCGCTACCGGGGCAGTTTTTTCTTACAAGAACATTATACTTTATCTGTATGTTGACGTTGCGTTAGGCCCTGCCTCCCCATTACACGTGACCAGATTGTATGCGTTTCGCCCGTCAACACGGCCCTGGGAGAGGAAAGTACGGTCGAGCAGAAAATACAGAGTTAAGGACGCTCGAGTGTTTTGCATATTTTCAGGGGTTTAAAATTAACTTCGTCCCACTACACATACATTCCCTTCGAGTCTGACCTATGGGCTCTTGCCATTAATTTAACATAGAATTCGTACAATCTCAAGCGAAACTTGCGAAAGAGAGAAAAAGGAAAGGTTGGTGTTCCGAAATATCCAAGTCTCTTGTAGAACGGGTGGCTCTGCTGCTGGAATCCTCATCAAAATATTTACATAATCTTTCCATTAGCTTCACCACAGTCCCGGTTAAGAAGAAAATTTGGTAATCCGCACTTTATGGCATCTGGAATCGATCCCGGAATCATCTACTATGCATAAGTTATTTTCGGAAAATATGTTTAAGTGAATTTAGCAGCCGTGTTTGTGTGTGGCAAGGAAGCCAAGATCTATTGGGTTATAACAGAAAGTCATGTGGTTCTGTTTCCGGTGCAGGCAGTGGTCAGTTGCCTTCCCATATACGTAAGACAGTCTACAACAGATTGTTATGGTTTAAATTTATGTTAGTTTGCAACATTTGTACTTAATTTAAAACCATACATGTTAGACTAGGAGAGAGTTCGATATGGGTAAACTGGTTGAGCAAATCAGTGTCAATTGTAATTTAATTGAAATACTGCTATAAGAAAATAAAATTAAGCATTACATAGAATTATACGTCAAATACAGCGTATTTAGTTGGGGGAGCTCTATGTTGTTGAGCCAATATCAGAGCTTATGGAGCCACGTTAAGTGATCTGCTAACTGGAAGAATCTCAACTTAAAATTGATACCGAAAGCTGATAAAGAGTAGTCGGTTAACGGCGGTCCGTATATCAGTCGTTTTGGCAGTTCCTCGGTACTTCTTGCTCGACCAGCGTCATGTTTGAAGTGATCCGTTGGCCTACGCGGTCTCAGGACCTCGCGAAATACTACCCTGGTTTCTAGTTTCGTGGAGAGGATTCTTGTTGATCCAACCAGCAGGTTTGGGCGATTGAGTCCCAGGAGGTCTTGCAATCTGGCCTGACAACACTTACGTGTGAGAGAGCAATTTCAAGCTACCCGTCAAATTAAGGCCTGACTACGAGAACACAAGATGACGAAAGTAAGTAAACACGCAGTTTTATTATTTTAAAAACATTTATTTATTATTTTATTGGCGGATATATATAATAGTAGAAATTTTTGAAATGCAAACAGTTATAAAAGAGTAGTTTTTGAATTTTCACGTTATGAGTTTTTATTGGTTTACACACTTATATATCTGGTCATTAACAAACCGTATATTTTAACACAACTATTTTAATACACACAAAATTTCACGAACAAATGATTATGCATATCAAATGCGATATTTTTATTTACAGGCCACCTTCTTTTATGAGGTAAGTAGGGTTGGTAGACAGAAATCCCCATGAACCTAGAGTGAATTCTCGGTAGTTCCCAAAATATGGGCATTACAAGGTTCTACTGAAATTTTTGAAACCCAACCTGATATACTTCTGGTTGTGAAATTTCAGTACTACATGCGTAGTTCACGATACTACGTGTGCAAAGGGTGCTCGAAATGTCCACTTTGCAACTAAATTCACGCCTCCGCACACCACATCACAGGCCGGCGCGTTGGGAAAAAAAAATCCCCAAGTGGGCTGTGGATCTGCTAGCAACCTCGTTCAAAACGCCGGAAAAATATTACTCTCTGCTCCTCCGTGAAATAAAAGTATACAAGTCATTTCACGAATGGAATGGGCCTCCATGACCACAATTACTCGTGAAGAGACACACTGGAACAGCTTCAGCTGCTTTAGCTCGTCTGCAGTTGAGTGAGCACTTCGGAATACCACCTTTGGAAAAAAAATAGATTGTTTGTAACTGCACTTATTTTAACGCAAACGTATACTCACATGATCCCAGTTAATTTGCCAGCGATGAAGGTTNATTGTTTGTAACTGCACTTATTTTAACGCAAACGTATACTCACATGATCCCAGTTAATTTGCCAGCGATGAAGGTTAAGTAGTTATACACCTTAACGTGGTGTTAAATGTGTAATGTTATTTCATTGTCAGCGATGTAGGTTTAGTAGTTATACGTCCAAACGTCGTGTTAAACGTTTAATGTTATTTCATTGTATATAGAAAAAAATTAGCAGAGAAGTGGCAACAGAACTGTTCTGTAAACGGGCTTCAGGGCGGCAGCAAGCAAGCATATGTAACAGCAACAGAATGTCATGTGTGTTTATTATAATTCCGTTTGTTGCAGGAACAATCTAAATATTGCTAAAGTTGTTCTGTTAACATAAGTATCTGTTCCGTAGGAAGAACAGAACGCTATGCTGTACAAATTATGTTCGTAGTTGCAGATACAATCGCAGGCAAGACCACAACAAAAATTTTTGTTTTAGTTACTATCTACGTTAACAATATTTTGATGCCACTTGCAACCAAACTGAATGCTGTCTCTATTTTAACAGTCTAGATGGGTTATGGGTACAGAAATTTGGTTCCTGCAACCATATATATTTTTTTCAGTTAAATTTCTTAGCGTCTGTGCACACGAGAGAAAAAAGAGNAAATTTGGTTCCTGCAACCATATATATTTTTTTCAGTTAAATTTCTTAGCGTCTGTGCACACGAGAGAAAAAAGAGTGGCACATTAATAACATGTGTAGGCTCTTCACAGCTAGTTAAGCTTTCTGAAGGCCCTATTCAGGACCTAAATTTCTCCTCATTTTTTATTCTAACGCCATTTGTAAAATTTACATTGCCTTGGGCTTGATCACTTTATTGATGTGCGATCGAAGTAAACCCATGGAGATAATANCATTTGTAAAATTTACATTGCCTTGGGCTTGATCACTTTATTGATGTGCGATCGAAGTAAACCCATGGAGATAATAGGTATAGTCAATTCACAGTTACTTCCATCTTTTCTGAAGCCCTACTAATGTTCTACTTTCAGAATATTGCTCCGCTTCATGCAAACAAAGCTTAACCTAGTTAAGAAAATTACATTCGTGCGCGCTCAGTGTGATAATGTTTTGCATAAGAACTATTTCATAATAGGCATTACCAACTCACACGTTATCGCCCTGTTTTTATTCATATAAGTTGAAATGCTATAATATATAAGAATAATACATGATGATTATAAAGTCCCTATCAATTGNTGTTTTTATTCATATAAGTTGAAATGCTATAATATATAAGAATAATACATGATGATTATAAAGTCCCTATCAATTTGTGGGGATTCGCTGATACGTATTGTTTTCGTTTTAAATACTTAAAATGGCCGCCATTGGAGAGAGGATATCCGTGGCCCATGCTCGCCTGAGAGGACTAACTTACGATGAAATGGGAGCTGGTTTCAGACGAAGGATACCTGGCCCCACAATCGGGNTGCTCGCCTGAGAGGACTAACTTACGATGAAATGGGAGCTGGTTTCAGACGAAGGATACCTGGCCCCACAATCGGGCACGCCATACATGGAGCGATTTTTCAAAGATTTGATTCAAGAAGTGTGAAGAAACGGCGAATGGAGTATAAGTAAACGTCCTACAATTNGGAGCGATTTTTCAAAGATTTGATTCAAGAAGTGTGAAGAAACGGCGAATGGAGTATAAGTAAACGTCCTACAATGATGCAAATTCGTGTATAAAGCATACGAGACACAAACTTCGTTCACTACAAATTTAAAAATTAAACTCGCAACACGATGCCAAATTTTGGGACTAGTTTAAGAATTCGCTGCCAACTGAACTGCGAGTCTGCATATCAGTGTAGCTTATACTGTATGCATTTCCAAGGTCGACCAAAGAAATGCTCACTTTGCCGCGAACAGTGAACATTGTTTATTTCCCTGTTTCACTTTATGGAGACATGGTAAAGTGATCGAGCCCACGGCTACTAAAGGATAAAAATGGGCGTAAAAAGAGATCCTTAGCAGGGATTTCAAAAATTGTCAGTTCAAAGCGAACAGTATGTTGTAGCCTTACAATCTTTCATACAATATGTATTTGGATGAG
>NQII01013250.1:9269-20169 GCA_002778355.1 Clitarchus hookeri
TCGGGGTCGCAGTGCGTGCTTGAAGAAGACCGGCATTGGTCACTGGTGATAACTTGGGCAATTCCTCACGAGGCGGAGGACAGCAGAGCAGAGAGCCTTAGCATAACTGGTACTAATGTGAGCTGCTGTTCTGCGGCAGTGCAAGACCATTTATTAACCTGGCGAGGGGGTGTCTCTGGTTCCTTCGGCCATCGGGCGACTCTGGCAGGGTGGCTCCTCCCTTCGTGAGCGGTGCGGCACTGGCTGCAATCTCTCAGGGAAGGCTGGAAACGGGGTAGTTCGTCGTGTGCTGGCGGTATCCACCTCTCGCTGGAAGAGCTTTAATTTTTGTGTTTAAAAAAGTAGTTTTGATTAATATGATGCAAGAAAATATATTATTGGGAAGTAAACATGTTTATTAAAAAGGAAGATTAAATGCAAAACAGTATGAAGGATTCTACAATTACTAAAGTTGTTAACAGATGTTATATTTTAAAGACATATTTTCATGGCACATAATTGCCATATTTTTGCTCACAACAAAAAAATACCAACAGGAGATTGAAAGCCAGTCTGGGTTAAATTTCCATATTCCAATTTGCTTCATAAATAAAAAAATTTATTTAAAAATTACTTACAAAATTGCTTACGCCTCAAATCACTACAGCGGATACGGCCTGAAAGGAAGCGGGTGTAGGCAGGTGGGTGTAAGTAGTAGAAGGCCTGGCTATTGCCTCAAGCAAGTGACTTGGCAGGCAGGTAACAACAGCAGGGTTAGGGCGACTGCTCACGTGTTATGCAGGAAGTAACCATAGATCTACGTATCATGTAGAGTCGGAGCTCCCTGATAAGAGTGGCTGCTGGCTTCCCTGCAAGTGTGTTGGCTGGGCGGGAAGTCGCTGGCAGACCCAAGCACTTACAGAAGGATGCAAAAGTCGCGTGGGCCAACGCTTCGTAGCGATGAGGCTCCCAATAGACGTGGTTGGGATCAGGTTTTGGCACGTGCCTGCTTCTGCAAGTGTGTCTGAGGTACTTTGGATGAAACGGGAGATAGCAGGAAGCAAGGTGCTGAAGAATAGGGGCTGCGAGTGACAAACTCGACCAACTCGGTTTATGTCTGTTTATTGCCAAAACAGTAAACACACACAACCAGCCTGAACGCTGACTTGGGCCTGAAGGGCCGTCCTAGAATGCCAACCAGAGTGTGGCGCGTAGACTCTGTAGACGCAGTGGCACAGTGGGTGTGGGCAACTCCAGTCCAGTTCCAGATGAAATAGTTTTTCAGAACCTCAAATATGAAAACAGACTACCTTAAAAACACTAATATTATCTTAATTGTAAAACATGAGGAGTGTGGCCACGTTCTTTCTGCCGCAGCTGTTCTGCCAATGAAGAAACCAAATGTTTGTAGCAAATGCTAGGAGTCCAGTGCAAACATTTTTATCACCTTTTCATTTTGTTTTATTTCATGGCAGGCTTCAGTATTTAATGTAGGATATTATTGCTGGCTGGGGCTCTGTTTATTTTGCTTCCTGAAAACGGGGCAGGGTTGCATGTGAGGGGGGTAGGGGGTCAATTTTTAACATTTTTCATGAGACGACATTGCTTTGCAGTTCTTCTTAAGAGACAAATATCATTATAAATTGCATATTGTTTTGATAGAGCAGTGGAAAATTTTATTCGTACAGAAATAACAGTAAGATTACTATAACAGCAGAAAGTTTTAACTTCACCAAAAGAGTAAAATATGATAAACATGTCCCTGTTTGTAAAGATGCGAGTAATAAAGACATTAAATAAGGTAAACATTTTTTCCAAGTTAACCACACACTTATGAAATTTTATATAAAATAAAATGTTATTCTTTCACTACAAAACATGCTAGTTGAAAAAGCATTTTTTTTGTAGGCCCCACACGTTTAAAACATTCTAATAACTGTTTCAAGGTACATTATTTACAAAAAACATTTTCTAATGTCGCAGATTTTTCTGAAACATCACGGAACCAACAAGTACCGTTTTACTCACCACTCTTACCACTTTGTCAGTGAGTCAGAAACACATTTCAGTGCAGAAGTTTTGTATGTGAAAGCTAATTTATAGGGTCACCATAAATACCAGTAGCTTTTCTAAGTTTACTTTAAATTATTGTTTGAGGGCAAGTTTCATGTGTGAACTGTCAATTCAGTGGGCCACAGAACCCAGTAAGTGACCCTGCAGTCACTGTGGAAGAAGACGTAACGTCCGGGGACGAGACGACGATTGAGAAGCGAGCCCCTGCGCCGGTGGAGTGTGCTGTGTGCTCGGAGCTGGGGGATGAGAACGTACTTTTTGAGCCGTGTGGTCACAAGGTCGCCTGTGAAGACTGCTCATCCCGCATGAAGAAATGCCTCAAGTGTGGGCTGGTCGTCACTAAAAGGATCACTCAAGGTCAGTAGTCTGTTAGTATAGTTTTTTTTATTGCAAATTATGACTGGATTGCTTATTGAAATGTTGGTTCATTCAATGCATGTCTCTTTTGGTCTCCACATTGATGTTAGGCTTGGCCTGGCCTGGTCAGGTAAAGTTTATTCATAAATATTTTTATTTAGATGTGTATGGGGATGGGATGATATCCTTGATGTTGCGATACCTTGATACTATTGATACTTTATAGTATCAATATGGCCTAGAAATTTTGGCCAACTGTGAAATACTGCAAAATAATGTGAAATACTGATAAATTATGTTCATTCACAAAATTCTGTAATAATTCACGTATTTGCAAAACATTGACGAAATTGCTATTTAAGTTAATCTAATACCACAACTCGAGTTGCTTTTACCATGAAAACTTTTCAAGCATTAAGATCACGTTGTAGACTATAAAATCGCAAACAAAATTTTAAATCACTAGAACAATTCATAAATCAATTTTTAGTTATATATATATAGAGAGAGAGAGAGAGAGAGAGAGAATCATACGTGCAACGATAATCTTTCGACATATATATATATATATATTATTACTATATATTTATATATATATTTTTATATATATATATATATATGCGCGGTATTTGTAAACACTTCAGACTTTACTCATCTTCTGTGTTTTTTGGTTAGGTAACTGGCAAATACTGTATTTGCATTTATTGAGCGAGGGTGATTATTTTAGTCTGCTGCTTATGTCGCAAAACTAATTAAGAATGCCAAAAATAGTTGCTGTTTTAGATCTTTGTCAGAAGTTTGAAAGTGAAGGGTTTTTGTGTTTTATAAACTGACCAAAGCGCAAATACTGCAATGTAAACATTGAGAAGACGCTAAAAAATCACATGCCTAAACACTGCCATGCTGTATGCACAGTGATTTAGGCCGTGTCTGAAATGAGAAATTTGTTGTTTTGTAATTTGTCATTGCTTAAGTTTCAATTCGGATGTTGTCGACAGTCGCTTGATTAGTACTCACGGCAACACATTTTTACATTAACAGCGAAAAAAAATGTATCCATATGTAATGCTTAAAACAGACGTAATATTTCTACAATCATCACTGGAATGCTGCGAATATGTTAATAAATAAGAAAATAATAAATTATGTAATATCAACATAAAAAAAGTACTTGCCTAGTGTATTTTATAAAAAAAGTATTTATTTTAATTTTTTTTTTTTTTTTTTTTTTTTAATTATGCAGTTGCATATGTGTTTTGAAGGTCAAAACCAACATGGTGCTGATTTTGTCATTTTGTATTTTTGCTAACACGCGCTAGGTAGAAAATAAGAAATACTAAATTACCAAATACATCATGATTTTTGTTTGCAAAATCTCGTCACGTAATCATTTTGTAAACAAAATCTGCCATTTCTGACATTGCTTTAGTTATGGTGGAGGACATAAATAAAAAGACAACTGCATTGGAAGCGAATTTGTGTCATTTTTATATTGTCACGAAAACAAGTATGTTTCACTTTTTTGTAGAAACATTTTTACTATGTTAAAAGTATTTTTATTTTACCAATAATAAAATATTTACTAGTATTTTCTAATTGGGTTGTGGATTTGTGTTGGAGTAATATTGAACTGAACAGAATTTAATTAAAATATTGGTATCTACAAATAATCAAAGCTGTATGTGGGTGTTATAAAAGTCTTGTAAAACTGAAAACACTAGTGAATGTTCTTGGGCAGTTTAAAATGTCTCGATAAAGTGCAAGATTTATCGCACAAAAATTACTGTAACGTGACAATGTGTGTTACATGACAAGTGTGCTCTCGTAAGGTTGTCCTTTCAACCTTATCATTAAATTTTTTTAATGTTTTCTTCTTAAATATTTACTTATTAAATTAATTAATAACAAATTCCATTTAGTTTCATTGAAATTGTTACAAAAACAACAGCTTCATGTTCTAATAATAACGCATACATTTTTTTGCTATAAAATTTATTTGACGATATGGTGAAATTTCAATGACGAAATCAGCTCAGGACATCTTCATTAAGTTTCCTTAATATCTTGGTAACATCTGAAAAAGAAGGCGTGTTTCCTTCAAGTTTTTTTATTGCTACTGATATTGGTAGTAATAGGTCATATGCTGATTGAACTTGCGTCCAGAACACATCATTGTCAAGAATCTGGTTATGAATGTTTGTAGGAATAACATGCAATACTGTCACAGTGTCTTCTATAGATGCATGTTGCAGACTTAGTTTTGTTAGCAGCAAACTATCTAAGCACCTGGTAGCTGAACACCATCTAGTTTCCCCTGGCAAAAAAAGTGAACTCTCCTTTCCTTGCTTCTCTTTCTGTATTCTCTTAAGATTGTGGAATATTTTTACTATTGCCTTGCAGTTTGACAATATTGTCTGAATTGTATTTATACTAGGGATGGGTCGAATAACAAAAAATATCGGTTCTGGTTCCGGTACCGATTCTACAATTTAAATATTGGTTCCAGTATTTGGCTCTATTTTGAATACTTGCCTTTTGCGTGCAACTTCATTAAATCAATGCTGGTAAAATTCATTAAATGTTTTATTTAACCTATGGAAGAATTGAACTATAACAAAGTGTGAAGATAAGATTTAATCGCCAGTCTTCACGAATCTTTTCGTCCACGGCTTTGACCAAATCTTCTGTGATCACTGATGGTCGGCCTGATCCCGGTTCATCATGGGCATTTTCCCGTCCGTCCTTGAAAAATCTCACCTACTTACGCACTTTGCTGTCACTCAGCGCATTGGGGCCATACACTTGACTTATCTGTCGATGAACTTCCGCTGCTGAAACGTTCCTTGCTTTCAAAAACCGAATCACTGACCATATTTCACAGTCGGCGGGCTGATCAATTGTTTTAAACATTTTGAACCGACACTGTAAACAGTACACTGCAACAATACCAATGGCGTAATTTGACGAGCAAGGCATACCGGGAGTCTGTGCGCATGCACGTTACAACGTTCGTGCGACATTCAATCAGCTACGGCGATTCGGACCTTACTTTACGAATAACCCTCGTAATGTAAAAATATAATCATTTGTTACATATTAACTAACCTTAAATAAATTTAATACAAGTTTATCTGTATACTTAAAAGGTTTGTTTCATTTGACCGCTCTTTTTGACCTTTCGTCTCTTTCGTGTTTCCAACCAGTATGGTGGCGGTCGTTCCATTCGTCAGGTCAAAATGCCGCTGGGTCACTTAGATTATGCCCAATTTGCTGCTGCTCTTAAGCAGGAGTTGCGAGGGCAAGTCGTCTGCTGGGTAGATTTTGGCAGACTACTAGTTCGCCGTCTTTATTGTTTACAAAATGAGAGAATCTTTAACCTTTCAAATTATCTTTGAAGATATAATGCACTGAATTTATGTTATGGATAGAGACCTGAAAAAGTAGATTTTTTTTTCCCCCAAAAAAATATGTATTTTTTTTCCTCCAAAAATGTTTTTTTTTTTAAATATGTGTTATTTTTGTCAAAAATAGCTGTTATTTTCTTGCTACAAAAATGCAGGTTTCTGCACGAGGATTGTTCCAATTTGTCATGTGCTCTTTATAAAGACATACATAATTTGAGAAATGTCATTTTATTCACGAAACCTGAAATTGGCAGTGTTTTTTTCTATTGAAAAGCTGTATTTTTTAAACAATTGTTATTTCCTTGCAAAAAATACCTAACTCTCAGAGAAATATACAGTCACGTTTTCAAGACAAAACCACTGGTTACCTTTATCAACAGACAACATTGAAAACAATTTCAGATTTTCTTACTTAAGATTTTGTATTCTGTCTGACACCGTGAACAACGGTCAAAATGCACTGACAAGGGCATATTGTTTCATGAAGAGACTATAATGCAAACAAATTATACACAAATATAAAATCACTAACAGTGCCTTGTACAAACAGAAAAAAAAATTAGAGAAATCTACCTTTGTTTTTGAACTATAACTTTCAACGACAGATTTTTTTGTTAGGCTTGCTTACAAAACTTTTGTTTGTTCAAAATGCGTATTCATTTACTGCACATATTTACAGAGAATATGTATGATAAAAATACGGTTAGCTGGAAGAATAGAAGATAAAAATACATGATAATTCAATTTACAAATATATTCTACATAAGGAAATGCTTATAAACACATTCTTGACTGCCGAGCCGCTTTGTAAAAAATAAATAATTTTTAGATAAAACGTGACAATGCTACGAATGTAAAAAAACTCAGCGAACTAGTTGACGCGTATTCCATAGATAACCTGGTGCTTGGTAGACGTGAACACTACAACGGCAGGGTTTCCTACTGAACAAAAAAACTTTTGCAGGACCGTGCACTAGAATGTTCACTCAAAGTGACACATCATCACTTGCGCTCACATTATTTATGGCCGTAAACACACGTTATGGAAAGTAAAATATGTTTTCATTTATGATGATAAATTGAAGAAATCTACTGGCCAACTCTGCATGCATTCATATTTGAACATGCAAAAACACACAAAATATGTAGTAAGAAGCAACTATATGACATAAAACATTCATTCGCGAAATTCTCAAAAATAGTAATTTTTCTATTTTTTATGTGAAAATTCGCGTTATAGCGTTTGCTAAATTTTGATCTGAACTTATGCACTAATTTACGTTTGCTGGCAAATATTCTCTAGCCGCGTGTATTCTATGGTCAACAAGGCCTTGTATTAATTCCCGCTACCTTCAGACAGCGGACGTTTGGTAAACAGTACGATGAGTATTCCTAACCTCAATCACAAAACGTGATATAAACATTCATTGCATGTCTGTGTGCAGTTTTTGTTTTGCCATATTTAGTTAGCAAAGTAACAAAACAGATCATTTTGTAACACTCATTCTGTGAATATTGGTTAAGTTGCAAGTAAAGGTCGGTGTAAATGTTCAAAATAGCTTTATTTGAAGTAAAACGGGAAAAATCGCCTTATACAAACTAAAATGTTAAAATTCACGTTATTTTTTCGTTTTATCGCAAATGCAATTTTTTCAGGTCTCTAGTTATGGATGATAAAATGTATTTTAAAATAAAATATTTTGGGGTAAATTAATTTGCGAACACAAACTATCACAATAATTAATGTGTCAGCTACAAGACATATGCTGTATTTGTTTTTATACACAAAAACATTGAAAGACATTCCACTCGCTTTGAAGGTGTTACAACTCTTTTTGACCCATGTCATTGTGACCTTAACTCTCACAACTCCTGAAAAGCAAAAGGAGAGGCCAAATGGAACAAACCTACAAATTTAGCGTGTTTTGGAAATCTGAAGACAAAATGTGCTTAGGTTAACATTGCACTGCGTAATTTTAATGTAGGTCAATAACAAATACCATCATTCCATTTCCAAACTGGTTAAGTTTTTAAGGAACATATTTTAAGATGCTGTTACATATTTATAAAATCACATACAGTAAGTATTTTTAACGTCTCCTCATTTCTATAAAATTAAAGGGAGAATTTCTGGATGAGTATTTTTAGTTGCGCAGTTGCCTAAGTTGGTCCTGGTAACTCAAACAAATATGGCTGCTTCTAATGCTTTAATGGCTGGTTGACGTGCTAACGACTATGTGGTTTTAAATCCTACTGGTTGTAAATAAAATAAAACTGGAGAAAAGAATCCTGGGAGAGGAAAATGTATCAATACAATTCAATTATTTGATAAAATGTTAAGCTGGCAAACATTTTGAATTCACTGTCGTTATTTCCCACAAATTTGTTCTAATGGCACATTTTTTTGCCAGTTTAATAAATTCATTGCTATATTTTAATGGCAGGTGATATTATTGCAATAAAATATTGCCAAATACTGTAAATATGGTAACAAATATTGTGATGATGTGCGTAATTTAATATTGTATATTTTATGTGAGAAATATATAGGTTATGTACAACATTAAGGGAAATTGTACTGACAATTTCCACGCAGTATATTTAGAGGTACAAAATAGTATTAAAAAATGCATTTAGTACACGAACAAATGCAATAGTCAACCACACCGAAGGTAACAACTAAGGTGATGTTTCTGTAGTAATTGGTTTTTAATGGCTCAATTCTTAAATTTTACATTCTTGATTCTACAATTCCTTAAGAATTTAAGGTATCGCGGAATAAAATTTTATATACCTAAATTTGATTCAAAAACATGAAATAAACATAATTTGCCGTCTGACTAAAAGAGTATAATTAAACACTCTGCTTCTGAGAATTTATTAAAATAATATTTCAGAAAAATCTTTTACTTCCTACTGTGAACAGCCCATATCTTAATTTTAAAGAATAAATATACTTACATTTGATTCCTGACGCAAATTACTTCTCCCAGAAATAGTTGCTCCAACATTTTTTTGTATTAGCTTCTGGTACAAGGATTGTATCCTCTCTGGGCATTTTTTACATGTTATCAAATGTATTCATTCTTGTTGCATTGTTTGCGTAAGTTTGTCCACAATATTTACATTTTCCTGTTATCTTCATTGTTTTTCCCTCACAGACTTCAATATAATGGTGCCACACACTAGTTTTTTTTTACATTAGGCATTACTTACAATCACACTTTACATTTACTTATCCAGATAAGCATAATGTGTGCTTCGAAACTTGACTCACTCACAGTAACGTTTGAGCTGTAACTAACTCACAAGTACAGAGCATACCTGTTTACATAGCAAGGTAAATCCCCTGCACAGGGGAATTCCCTATGTCAATTTCTCATTGTTTAGCAATGTGAACCCCCTATTATATGGAGGCACTGAGGCACGGAATTCCCCTTATTTTCTCATTGGTCTCTTTTGAAAGGTGAGCCCCACCTGTTGTGAAGACAGGAAATTCCCCTTGAATTTGCATTTTCATTTAATTTCCCCTTTTTTAGTTAAAGCGTTTGTTAACCAAATATTATAGTAAAGTGAATCCCTATATTCACTTGATCATCCCAAATAATTTTAATGAAATAGTGTAATTTTCAAATTAGAAAATTTTCAGATTCAGAAAATTTTCTGCGGAAAATTTTTCAGCCCTCATCTCTGCTGTCTAGCAAAAAAAAACACAGCATCCTCTCTCTCTCAGTTGTTCCACCCCTTACACGCCTTGCCACAGAGCAAGTAAAGTGCGCCTGGCGATCATAGAAATTTTATCAAGATTATCTGTTGCTCAAAATAGTTGCACCTATCATCACTAGTGTTTCAAAGCAATTAGTTTCACCTGGAAATGTTACGCAATACATTTTAACGAGGAATTATTATTTGCAAAGATGTTTTGTTTTGGGATTAAAGGTCATTTTTTCCTGTAAAGTTGGTGTCTAATTGTATCTAGCATAAAATCAACATGATTTTAAAACAAAATATTTATTTAACTCAATGGACAGCATCTTCACGAATAAAATGATATGATCAGAAGCCTATAGTACTTGACCTCTCCTTATTGGCATAAATGCTTGAACAACGAGCAAATGTTACCAAGCGAAAAGTTCATGTTGAGTAACTTCCTGCATGGAAATCAGAGGATTTATATTAATTTATTTTAATAGGCATTCGTCTCTTGAATAAAAAGATATTGTGTAAGGGCCTATTCGACACCTTTTGTCGTCTAATAATGAGTAAGCACTGAGCCCAAGTTCACTGTAACTTGTGAAAGGCATAAGTGTACGGGAAAAACAGACAACTTTGTTCTGTATTATTAAAGATCGTGAAGAAATACATTTTAATTACCTCATTTATGCATTTCTGTCTCAAAATTACAGATAATTTTTGCAGTGAAATATAATTAATTACGTTAATGACAGACATTTTCCATGCGGGCAAGGCGTCGCCAACATGTGTAGATAGCAACGAGGAGGGGTGCATTGTTTCACTCACAGAGCAAGTAAGGTAGAGAAGTGACACTGCCATGTATTACGTCAAGCTCTTATTTTGAACTTCAAAATGTTAACAGGTCACAGTTATATTGCCAGCATAACAACATTCGTCAAAGTATATCAACACGATGAAAAGCTATTAATTCAGATATTGGCTACCCTGATGAGACAATTTAGGGAACCCATCTTCGTCAATGTAAACATTGTTTAGGTAACCCCATTTGCCGTAAGTTGTTTTTCCTACTGTTCATCCAATTCGAAATTGGTATAAATTATTTTGAGGGTTTATTACCAATTCTATCTAAAATTAGACATTGAAGACTGGAGATCCTCATTATTTTTTAACACCTTTGTATTTTAAATATCCTTCAAACAAATAAAATCGAAAATAAATGATCTTGTCTCAGTAAATATAACACTAGGCAAGTCACAAAGCATCAAGTGGAACAGGGTAGCAACTGTGCAACTAACGAGTGAAGTTAAAACATTTTTGCTGTGTAATTTGCTATATATTATAATTGAAATTATATTTCTAACCATCTCATAGTTACAAACTGAGCAAAGGTG
>NQII01013252.1:0-20156 GCA_002778355.1 Clitarchus hookeri
CTTGAGAACAAATAAAACTAGAGTGGGATCAATGACAATTTTGATACCAAGTGTAAACTTGAGGTATGTTTTAATGTTTCAACTTAAAAATAGAAACACTACGAGAAAAATAAATGCAGCTCGTAAATTTATTCATCTTAAAAAATTAACTTTTTTACTTTATAGTATAAAAGTCAAAGTATGTGTGAATGTGAGCGTGTGCATGCAAGCATGTTTCGTTCGGAGGATCTGTAACAAATTTGGCAGAGATGACCTTCAGTGTCCAACTTAAAATACAGTATGGACCACAATGGGCTCTGGCCCCCACTGGGTCCAAAAATTCCAAAAACCCTGCAACGGGGACATGTATCTAAATTCTACTCCATTCGACGTATTTGGACCAAATTTTCCAGGATGTCTTTCAGCACACAACTAAAAATACTGTGTAGGCAAAATAAAAAGGGCTCCGGCCCAAAAATAGGATGGGAGCCACTAAAACAGGGTCGTGTAGCTGTCATTTCTCTCTTTTACCCGGGGAATGCCTGGTAGTTCTGTTGGTTAAAAACGAAAATAGTTAATTTTCTTCCGNTGTCATTTCTCTCTTTTACCCGGGGAATGCCTGGTAGTTCTGTTGGTTAAAAACGAAAATAGTTAATTTTCTTCCGATAAGGGCGCTCTTCACCTGTATCCCACACGGTAACTTCGCCCCTGAGCGTGACTCTGGAGAGCATATGCAGTGAGGACAGAGCCGAAACCAGACATGGCTCTTGGAACATAGATTAAACACGATGAATACTTGTTACCGTGCATTGCGCATGTTCCCCGGTACTGTATCGTCCATCGCCAGCTAAGGTGTCAAAGTCACGTGGCCAAATACTGACATTGGCGGTTTCTAAGCATGTTTCCCCATTAGGTCAGTGTGTTCGTGTAAAAACTATTTTTATCTCGTTTAATTGAGACTCTGTAGAAAGTATTGTTTAATATTTTGAAACACGAAGTATGTAAATCGTGATATAACTTCTGTTTGTAAAGAAAGAAGTTCAGTTAACGCACATCTGGCGTGCTCACTCTATTTTCCTTCTAGGTCTTAAACCCCTTCATTTATCTACACACAATTCTCAGGGCGTTTTCAAGGTTTAGTTCATACAAGATTATAATTTTTTTTCTGTATTTTCAGGATATTGAATGATTTTGTAACATTTTAATTGCATTTGATAGAAATAACAAATCAATTGAAAATTAACTTCCCTCTTTATTCTTTTTTAGATGTTCTGCCTAATAAATATTTGTATCGCCTGTTATACATCTTGTTGTAATATAGCTAAGATGATATCACGGAGCCTTAATGAAAGCCATGAAGGAATTTCTTTGAAATATTACATTTTGTTAGCCCAAGATTAGGACTTAATTTCTAGCCATTTTTACTTTAAGCTTTACGGTATAACGAAGTTAAAACTTTGGGCAAACTACGTAACTAATTTCTATTAAGTTTCTTTGTGGTATTACGGAAACATAAATTATTAATTTTAGCTGTAGCCTAACATCCTAATCAAATACATTCTTGAAACTTGTAAAGGGAAGGTATATGTATATTAATAATTCAAAATTTTTCATGCGTTATTTTTGTAATTTAATTTGCAATTTTTTTTTATTTTTCATTAAACTGCTATTTCCTATATCACAAAAAAATACAAAATATTTAAACAATATACATTTACTTTTAGCACTTAAACTTCTTTAAGGCCACCGCCTGCCTAGGTCACCAGGCAATGTGCAGAATTTTAACGATAACACATTTTATTAATAGCTAATTCTTATTATTTAATTACTTTTATTAACGATAAAAATTTCAGACACACGAAAACTTTACGTTTTATTTTGGTAAAACGCTTTCAACCATACGCTCTGAAATAAAAAATAAAACAAAATTTAAGCTTAGTATTTATAACCCGGAAGTTAAACTAAAAAAATATTAAGAATTCTTTATAAATTTAAAATCAAATTTTTTAACCTATATAAAATGTAAAATTTGCGACATTTCAGTCTCCTAATGTATAAATGTTGATCAAGATACAAAATTAATAAATTATACATAGTTATTAAATTCACTATGAACTTGACTCATTCCTGATAAAAGGGGCCACGGTGGCTTAGCGGTTATACTGCTCGCATCCCACCAAGGCGAACTTGGTTCAATCCCTGGCCGGTTCACTCCAGATTTTCGCAAATGGGAATTATGCCGAAAGAAGCCATTGGTCAGCGGGTTTTCTGGGGGATCTCCCGTTTCCCCGCCCTCTTATTCCGGCGCTGCTCCATACTCATTTCACCCTCATCGGCTCTCAAGACCCCGATGTTTAGAGCCGCCCAAATCTCTTCACTCCCTCACTCACTCGTCCCTGATGAATTGTTCGGCATCTATCATGCATGGCTGTATTGAATAAAACTTAACCAGTCGTGCTTTCTCAATACGCGTGTACGCTTCTGTGGTAAATTTGTGAACAATTTCCTGCAGTGTCTAGAAAGCGTGGCCGCTGCGGAATACTGTGTCAAACTCACTACTGTGGCGCGTGCGTGTGAGACGACAATTTTTTAGCACTGATCAGTTGGGTGAAGAAGCATAGTTTAAATAAACATCAGGGAACAGCCAGAACGTACAAAAATGTAACATATACGTGGCTGTAAGGAACGGGGTAAGCCTTCGTTAGTGTTTACTTGAAAATGACGAAGCTAATGGTGTGCCGTCTAGAAGAGCTCTCTGTCTTGAGATGGAGACTAACACTTTCTTATAATTTTAAATTACTTATTTAAATTGTTTTTTAACTGTAGACTTTAAAAGGTAGGTTCAAATATTTTTGTATAGATAAAAAAAAAACTTTTTTTTTTGCAGTTATTTGCGTACAGTAACAAAATATTGCTTTAAGTCAAAGAGAAAGTTAAGGAAAAATTGGTTTGTTGCAATTTTTTTTTCGTGCATTTTCGTTTTATGGTAGTATTCATTTTCTTTATAGAGAAGAAAAACATTTCTTTATTTCTTTGATCTTGTTTTTATTACTGTAATTTTTTTTTATATAAATGAAATTGGTAAGTGACGTTTATTTACCATAAGTTCAAAAGAAAATTTTGTTTGAGGTAAACCTACTTTGTAGTGGTCCATATTAAGGAATGTTTATTTAGAGCAACAAAACATTTATTGCAGGAAAGTAAGTGTTTTCTGAGTGTGCATGGTGTTGGACGGCAGGTTTGCTGAGTACAAGATGACCTCCATGCACGAAAACAATGTGGAGAGGTAAAGGTCGATCTTCAAACGTTCAAGATTTCTTGTAATCCATAAATTATTTTATGTCAGTGTGGCTCCTTTAAGAGTGGCGGCACGAATGTCTTACTTTTCTCCTACGTATCAGGTACTGGCTATGTTCTAAAACGTTTGATCAATTTTTTTTCAAACATGGAGGAGTAACACGGAGGGTGCTTGTTTATTAAGTATTTAATGCCGAATAATATAAAGTTGTTAATAAATCAATTATGCAATAGCATTCCAAAATTAAAGCAAAATAATGGCGATTACTCTAATATTTTCAATTATATTATTTGATGCCAGTAAATGGTTTTACATTTCTCACATATCTTCATTGAATTACAAGTTATCCAGGCTTTTAATGTTCAATAACAAATGATTTATATGACATCTAATAAATTTTCGTTTTATCTCCCACTTTAAATGCATTTACTAAAGTAATCACATTAGATTATAAATAGTGGATATTATTTCATTTTATGTAATTAGATTTAGTCGTTTGAATTCAGGTTTATTATGTACTGCGACTTTTTTTTAACTCATTGTCCAAACTCATAATGGCGATAGAGGGGAAGAAAATACGTATGTTTTATTGATAAAGCTATGTCCACAAATCGAGACGTTTGAAGTCCGAGTGGTTAGAAAATGCGTCGCGCAACGCCTGCTTATAGGCAATCACTATCTTGCAAGAGAAATGTTAGTTGCAGATCGTGTAGGCGTTGCAAACCTTATGACCTTCTTGAGAATTGTAGAGGTGAAATAGCCTCTTATAGCGCGAACTCCTACCACACACACCAGACAAATGGCATCACCAGCCAGCAAAGTGTCGGGAGGCCGTCGCCAGTGGGTGCCTAGTAACCTACTTACCACCCCGCTGTCCGGCCAATAGGAAAACTTCCGCGGCAAGCAGTAGCCAGTCAGGCACAAGCCAGTGCCTCGCGTAGCCAATCAGCGAATGGGTACGCCCACATAAAATAAATGGTTACCTTATTTCGTTCCTGTGTACTTCTGTATTCTGTGATATTCCTGTGGGAAGGTAGCTCTGGAGACAGGGCTCAGTGACGTAGTGACACTGTGCAGCTTAGTAGATCGTGGCGCTTGCACTGTGCACTACGCGTAAGCATGTGATGTATAGTATTTCAGTTGCAAAATGCTTTGTTTACATCTTGAGCTGTCCATACAATGCTGGCATATTGTAAAGAGCGTAACAATACAAGTTCACAATTTTTTTTNAAATACAAGTTCACAATATTTTTGCAGTATTTACGTCAGATTTATGACTTTTAACGCTGCCTGTATTGATAATGGTTCAACTGGTGTGATTTACGATATAGCGCATTGCGAAAATTTTGTCGTGACTAACTGTGTAGGTGAGGGGGTTAGGTTACTTCTAAGAAAGGACGGCCTCAGCCAGAATAAGAAACAAAACGAACGAGCATCCAACGCAAAGAAGAAGAAAAAGGAACTTAAGCACACAACTCGTGTTGCNCAATACAAGTTCACAATTTTTTTTGCAGTATTTAGGTCAGATTTATGACTTTTAACGCTGCCTGTATTGATAATGGTTCAACTGGTGTGATTTACGATATAGCGCATTGCGAAAATTTTGTCGTGACTAACTGTGTAGGTGACGGGGTTAGGTTACTTCTAAGAAAGGACGGCCTCAGACAGAATAAGAAACAAAACGAACGAGCATCCAACGCAAAGAAGAAGAAAAAGGAACTTAAGCACACAACTCGTGTTGCTTATTTTATTACGTAACTTTAGCGGTGACAAACAAGATGTTGGCTAACATTGTCAACACTCCCGTAACACTAGTGTATACACACTAATATTGTTACTTTTATTTCCCTCGTATTTTTCAGCGCGTAATGTCATTATTATTTGATTCTGGCTTGGTTTTAGGACTCTGAAAAAAAATATTTGTGATTGGAGAAATATTCACTTTACTGAAACGCCTAAACACGCTACGTAAATGTGTTTCAAAAACCTAGAGATAATTACGTTACGAGTTGAGATGTAAAACCAGACGTAATCTTTACATAATCAACAGGATAAATGTAGTTCACGGTTACAAAACAATCTTCATACGAAACAACTCGCGTGCATTCACGTAACAAACGTGATACATCTGTAACGGTAATTTCATTAGAACTTCACTTTATCCATATAAATCAAAACGACACACGTTCGAATTTCTTTAGACCTGCTGTAAAAAAATACTTTTTTTTATCAGAAATTTGGCACTTAAGTAGGTAGATTCAAAGTTATTTACAAACTTTATTTGATAATTGTATATTTTATTCGCCGGAATAAAATCTATAACATTCCATTAAGAAATTATTTATGTAATCAATTTNGAATCAAAACGACACACGTTCGAATTTCTTTAGACCTGCTGTAAAAAAATACTTTTTTTTTATCAGAAATTTGGCACTTAAGTAGGTAGATTCAAAGTTATTTACAAACTTTATTTGATAATTGTATATTTTATTCGCCGGAATAAAATCTATAACATTCCATTAAGAAATTATTTATGTAATCAATTTTCTACCTACGACGTCGTAACCACACCGCCATCAAATTTGAATACAAAGTTTATAAGTTTCTGAACATAAAAATCGCGTTCTAATTAGAGATATTCAGACACCGTCATGTAATATATAAGGCTTAGTTGTAAAATCTTATAAAATCGAAAATGAACCATTATACATCTAATGCGAGCTCTCACAAACTTAACAAATGCGTAGAACAATGCAAGTTCAGGAAATAAATTAATGACATGCAACGTTTGAAAAAAAAACACNCAAACTTAACAAATGCGTAGAACAATGCAAGTTCAGGAAATAAATTAATGACATGCAACGTTTGAAAAAAAAACACGCTAAGAGACTAGGGCTTACGCGTCATGTTTTTCGCTAATTGGAGCGCAAAAAATAATTACTTTTATTACGTAACAAGAGAATATATTTCTAACAGTGCTACTTGAAATAAGTTGTAGATATTTCAATAGGAGATGTTTAATTTAGTAATAACTTATCGGCACTCAATTTGAAAACAGTTTATATGCAAACTACTTATTAATAGTCATTACTAGACCTGAATTTGGCGAAAATATTTCCGTGCATGTTAGGTTTCATTGCCCTACGAGTATATCAGCAGTGTTCTTTTGCTCATAAGTCGCGTGTCTTTGTGAGANGTGCATGTTAGGTTTCATTGCCCTACGAGTATATCAGCAGTGTTCTTTTGCTCATAAGTCGCGTGTCTTTGTGAGAAAACATTTTCTTACTTGGCTGGCCAATCAGAATCAGGCTACTCCTGTAGTGTGCGTCAGTTATTCGCAAGCAGACGCCTAAGACACGTAACACGTAAATCATCCAATGAAGAAAGTGAATCTGAGCTAAGCGTTATCAAACACAACTGGTCNGTGCATGTTAGGTTTCATTGCCCTACGAGTATATCAGCAGTGTTCTTTTGCTCATAAGTCGCGTGTCTTTGTGAGGAAACATATTCTTACTTGGCTGGCCAATCAGAATCAGGCTACTCCTGTAGTGTGCGTCAGTTATTCGCAAGCAGATGCCTAAGACACGTAACACGTAAATCATCCAATGAAGAAAGTGAATCTGAGCTAAGCGTTATCAAACACAACTGGTCATGAAATCATTTCGCGAAAATCGGGTATCCCTAGACATTACCAACTTAACACTTTTCTCACCATTCTTATTTCAAATTGATTACGAAATAAATACCGGATAGTTTAGACACAGTATGAAAGTAAAAGTTTCGTTTAATCAAGATTAGAATACTCTACTGTTAATAAAAGTATTAAATGTTTGTTGTAAATAATTATTTTTAAACACGGGTAGACATAATTAAAATTGGGGGTATTTTTCAAAGGTTTATTTTAAAGTGCGAAGTAACTGTGGATGTCCTTTACACAATCTGGTTTGATAAACCAACTAGATTTACGCCAGGTACACGTGTACACAGTAGTAAATTGAGGCTCTTCGCCTCTTTCTTTATAAATAATCTGCATGACTGCGGTGCCGTGCCGCGTTAGAACAGCGACTACAACGAGAAAACTCATGCACGCCAAGACGAACGGCGAAGAGAGCGCTGGGAGGAACGGAAGTTACGTGGGTAAATGAGAATCCTGGGAACTTTTACTGCCGCGAAGAATTTACAGGTAATTAACACACTCTTGATAGTCATTGGAAGCGGGACACCACCAACGGAGAACGAGCCCCTTGACTGCCTTAGCCGGCTCACGAACTAAGATATGAGATGTAGGGGCTCATTAAGTACACGTTTCTAGGGGCTGCAACGCAAAATAATCGCACGCGCTGCACCGGTTACAACACGTACAAACAGAGAAGCAGGTGGTTACGTGGCTGGCGAAAAATACAGATAAATCTACGCCGGGCAGATATTTTACATTGACGGCTACTACGAACTTTTCTGGAGCAAATGCTGGAAGTTCTACTTCCGGGGTATTCCTCCGCCTCAAGGAAACAGAGCTTATCCAAGTCTAGAAAATTACACGAAAGGGGCAACGTGCCGCATTCGTGCGTACTCAGTGTAATCATATTTTGCAATAGAACGGTTTCATACTGGGCGTTTCCAACCCACCTAATTTCTCCCTGTTTTTATTCATATTAGTTATAAACGAAATATTATAATTTATAGACAAAATATAAGTAACATTTTAGTTCAAGCCAAAATAGGGTATTTTTACGGTAGGCCTAACACTAGTATAGAACGCTTGTGATACATGACGTATTTAAGAAACTACCAAACACATCATACATGGGGTGATTTTTAAAGGGTTGATTCAAAAATTGTGCAGAAGCCGTGAATAGACTAAACCTAGGGTCAAATGGAATATCTCTCACTGGGCTTACGTATTCGACACTGTAGCCTTCCAAAGCATGGCTGCCGTTAAAGTGGCGGCTGTGTTTCAGCAGAATAAATATAATGTAAAACATTTGTGTACAAGATTTCAATAGTTTTCAGTGATGGGGCTTCATTAAAATTTTTTCTGCGTTTGATGGAGGGAAAACTGCCGTGTAACACAAAAGAGTCGAACGATTGGTGATTTAAAAAAATTTCCACAGCATGCAACTCGAATATCCTTAGTAGTCTGCGAACGTAACACAAACTAAAAACACCTCACGTTAACCTGGATATTCAACTTGAACTCTGTATTAGAGTACGGAAAAATATAGGCCATGTAGAAATATGTAATGAACGAGAAAACCATTACATAAAATGTAGAGTCAAGTTTTATAAATAAAAAAAAATTAACACAATTTTATTTCGGTTATACTTTTAACACAGTCACTAATATGATACAACGTCTCTTCTTTGCTAGCATAAACATACTATAATTGTTATCCAAATAGTGCTTGTACATAATTCCAAATACACTACGTCTCTAGTGTATTTTATATAATTTGTGTTATTAAAATCTGCTGAAAGTATGTTAATGTCCACTTATTAATTATCCAATTGTCAAGCTTCATGAATTAGAGAGGCCTCCAATGTCCAAACTAGGTAACGGCACAGCGTACACAATACACGCGCCATAGAGGAAGCAGACGAACGGGCAAGAATTCAACAGCTGTTAGCCGAAGCAGACTAGAATATTTCCGAATGCTGCCTGCCGATGATGCCCGAATGACCATGTTAGGAACCATATTAATTGGCGCTTGAAAAACGCGAAGGGGAAATTGAGTTGGTAGGAAGGAAATATTTGCAACCACTTGCGTCTGGTGTGCATATAAATAAAATAAAAAATATATATATATACATAGCTGTGATTACTGGCGCAGGTGCAGAGCACATGCCAGGTTGTGATATTTAATCGGCCTCGTGGGCCTAAACGTGGACAGAAAATATTGTAGTGATACTTGATACCGTCGTTTATTACATCTGTCACAAACGCATGCCGCATCACAGTCCGGAACAGCGATCACTGTAGCGCACAGTTGCTTATTCTGCGAACTTGAGCCGCACACGTCAGAAAAATTGGCTTTACTCGCCACCAAAAACATATCGGAACACCGTTCAACGATCAGCACCTGGCGAATTGTGACGGGTCGTCACATCGGCCACGTATTACGTAGCAATTTTGTTCAACCGTCACGAATGTACGCCGAAATCACCATACGTGGTGATGCCGGAGCAAAGGGTGTCGCGTCCAACTAGATAGCTGGTCGTTCGAGGACTGGTGCAAGTGATGATGAGGAAACGCGGTGATGCCCCCCCCCCTCTCTCAAATTCACATTCCCCTCCTACACCCGCTCCTGCAGACAACCTTCGGCCACGTGGCGAGGCGGGGTTTCGAACTGAACAATGAGAGGGTCTGGAAGGAACAAGTGCTTCGAGAACACAGAATATATTAACAAATAAACATTTTTGGTAATAATGAAGACAGACAGAACCAGATACCAGGGGACAGACATTAAGGGGGAATCATCCACCGTTTTATATAATTATGGGTGAGGGGTGAGGTAGGGAAAGATAAAATGAAATGTTATGTAATATTTTCTGTTTCTTAACTTTATTTTATTGGGGTTTTCTTATACGTTTTCAGAAATAATTAGTTAAAGGTTTATGAAGATTTACACAAGTGTTTGTGATGACCCAGTTAGTCGCATATAATTTTTGTAAATAAACACATAATAATACAAAACGTTTTTCATCAGGGTTTTTTCGGGGTTTTCCTTCATACACCATAAAATTCCTTTTGAGATATTAGTGTTTTGCGTACCGCCTACCGACGATCATTTTTCCTCTGCTATATGTAAAACTAAATAGGTCAAGTATTCGTAGAAACAAATACTGAAGGGACTGAAGGACATGTCGCCTCTTTCATGCTCCGGCGTCTATTCGTTGCCAAACTTACTCGCTAGTCGAACGCCCAGCCAATAGGGAACCTTTCGCACATGGAGTAGCCAGTCAGGCACAGGACCCGTTCCCAGAGCAGTACGCAAGTCTATGAGAAGCGATGGTACGCCCACATCGAAATAGCCACCGTCACATTTCGTTTCTGTACAATTATACAGCATTATTCTAAAATCATGGGACAAACATTGAGGGGTGGTAGAGCTCACTAGAACAAACGATTATTGTATAGGAATATATGGGCGGAAGTGACGCGTTGAGGCACAAACACAAAAACATAACACATTAACGGAAACATAAAATGTTCATTAGCAGCATACTTAACGAGTGATTCCGTACAGAAAATGTTAAAACAGTTGCTGGAAATGCATCCACCAACAGTCACGCATGATTGGCGACCTCTACATATGGCGTGATTGGCTGACAATGGTGGCGTGCGTGAAATACCTGGCGTGTTTGAATCTGTTCGCCAATCACTCCACGGACGCTACCAAGCTTGCATTACTGTCGGTGGTAGCAATTTTGAGCAAGNGCCAATCACTCCACGGACGCTACCAAGCTTGCATTACTGTCGGTGGTAGCAATTTTGAGCAAGTATTGTAAAAATTGCTGTAAAAAGGCATTTAGTGGCGACGTTGTAAATTAACAATGTGTTGCATTTCATGTGTTATTTTTGTGTTTGTGCCTTAACGCGTCACTCCTGCCCATATATTCCTATACAATAATCGTTTCTTTTAGTGAACTCTACCACCCCTCAATGTTTGTCCCATCATTTTAGCATCATTCTGTATATTCTACGGCAGCGTGTAGGCGCCATTGTGGACAGTTGTGCGATGTGCAGACGCTGTGCAGCTGGGGAATNCTGTATATTCTACGGCAGCGTGTAGGCGCCATTGTGGACAGTTGTGCGATGTGCAGACGCTGTGCAGCTGGGGAATCACCGTTGCCTGCGCCATTCTCTACGTATGACCGCCCCCGTGCAGTGCTCCGTTGCAAAAGCACTCTCCACATCGCGGTCTGGTAGAGGGATCACCGTCCAGTGCTTGCTCGCAGCACGGCCACCTACGTTCGCGGGACAGGATTACAGCTGCACAGCCTGCAGGATCTGGAATCAACGTAGCACAACTATATCAATTGTTGCCTATAATGTAGGGGCTACGCAAAACCATTTCGATGAACTCGGTTTTCACAGCTGTATTTTCAAACATAGGGTTTTGGAATAAAAGATTGTGATTATTATTTTTAAACTCTCAAATGC
This sequence comes from Clitarchus hookeri, assembly GCA_002778355.1. Taxonomy (NCBI): domain Eukaryota; kingdom Metazoa; phylum Arthropoda; class Insecta; order Phasmatodea; family Phasmatidae; genus Clitarchus; species Clitarchus hookeri. The sequence goes on from NQII01013252.1 coordinate 11,439, forward strand.
GTTTATAAGATGGTCAATCGAATTTATAAGAGTCATGTACACAAATATCAGTTTCTCTTATAATCTTTTATATGTACCTTTCCCGGAATTAAATTGATAATGTTGGGGTTTTCACAATAATTTTAGGCATGAAAATTTTGGTAAGTACACTATCAACAATTGAAAAAGCTGACGATTTAACAAAACGTGGTGTTTTTGTGAGTCACTATTTATGCTTTTTCCAGAAATGATTTACATTATCTACACTTGTTATAAATCTCTGAACTGTTATATATATATATAATTACATGCATTTACATATATATATATATATATATAAGTGTTACTTTTTTAACCTTTCCGTTTTTACTTTCCTAGGCTGGTATTCATAGACGATTTTGCGATAGAAATGCGCGCCACATTCCGTACGCATCTTGTTTTGGTAGGAAACGAGATTATTAAACGATAGGCGAGTTGTTTCCGTGTTGTTTACAATTGCGAGCGCTCTCAAGGTTACGATAGGCCTTGACCTTCCCTTAACGACTCGCATACCGTTAAANTGTTGTTTACAATTGCGAGCGCTCTCAAGGTTACGATAGGCCTTGACCTTCCCTTAACGACTCGCATACCGTTAAATTCGCCTTGTACTCGTAAGAATGGCGCACGCCCTACATAGTTTCGATAATTGAGATTAAATGAACTGGCGGATACAATTAATTTAATGTGGTGACATACTGTTCTTGAGTCACAAAAATTTGGGGGAGGGGAGGGNTGTGGTGACATACTGTTCTTGAGTCACAAAAATTTGGGGGAGGGGAGGGATAATACAGAAAATTACAAAACTTACCTCAAAACCCGATGGGTTATGTAAGATTATATTTATCTGTTACTCGCTCGCCTTATCATAGTTTGATGCAACGTAAGTATTATTTTTAAACGCTACCAATGAAATATGTTTTAAAAAATCTCGGCAAAATTACAAATATAATTAATATCGTACATATTTCTGTGTTTAGGAGAGTGTTTTTTTTTCTATGATACTAACTATCTACGAATTCCATGGAACCAACTGTACAATTTTTTATTGATTTTCGTTGTATGTGCTGCTAATAAAACGTTTTGGAGGAAAATAATATAAGTTCCGTAGTGTTAGAGATCCAAGGAGTATAATATTAAACATTTAAAAAAAAATTCTCGATCGTGATTTTAACACACATCAAAATATCAGAAGCTTGCTGCCATAACTCTGCCATCATAACCACACAACTACCAAGCACAGAATTTGAACTGCATTATATATTCCATGTTTTCTACTGCTATTTATATTTTTATTATTGCCGTTTGTTGTAGGTTTTCGTGTTCGTTTTTTTAAATTTTTATTATCAGTTTTATAATGTAATGTCAAAGAAAAGAAAATAATGCCTTGGTAGAATATTTAAAACAAATTGTGAAATATTTCATATTTCTTAAGCACATTGATGTTTCATTTTCTGTTAATACCGACTTTATTATCATACACGTTAATTTACAACTATTTTTAACAACGCATGTGGTGAATCCATTTCAGTTAAAACCATTTTGCTAACTGCCGATATCTGGAAATGTGCTTTGCATTCTTAGCCTCGAACACAGGGCTCAGAAAATCATCGGACTCTCAAAACACCTCGCGAAAGAGGGGCTCACAACCACCGTTCACGAATTCAAGCACGGTTTACAAGGTATTTAGGAGACGTTTTAGGAGTAGTTTGCGGGACCACAAACTAAACGTATGCTTACTCCCNGAAAGAGGGGCTCACAACCACCGTTCACGAATTCAAGCACGGTTTACAAGGTATTTAGGAGACGTTTTAAGAGTAGTTTGCGGGACCACAAATGCTTACTCCCTTTTTTAAATACAGACCTGTACTCAGTCATCATATTCTTGTCCAATATCTTCTGCCGGAAGGACCGCGAAGACTGAACTCAAATAACAATTGAAAATAAAATTAATGTAAATAAAAACATGCCTCAAATATTGTAGAGTGGCTAAGTAGCAGGTATCCCAGTAAGGTGGTCCGGGTCCAATTCTCAGCGCTCTTTAGCAAACATGTCGGACGTTGCCTTTGGTGCGTGTGCTCCGTCGGGCACTCCCGCTTTCACCACATGGTTGAAATTATTTGTGGCTCAAATTGTATAGTCTCATCTCACTTCACTCTTCAAATGGTCGAGAGGCAAAATACGTCAACGTGTAGGCGTTGCCTCCGCCCTTAGGTTCGACCTGCACTTGGCGTTTACGTGTTTATCTTCCTTGGCACGACTTATCCATTTACTTTAGGTCGTGGAATATTCTTGACTACCGCCGCCTAGGTTTTCTGAGAAGTTGTCAATTTGAGAGTTCAAAGAAATAAAACTTCCCACTCACGTTGCTGCCCAGCTTCTTGAAGTTTTCTCAAAGATGTTATTGCAACTGGAGTATCTTACATTTTTCCCAGATGGTTCNTTGCTGCCCAGCTTCTTGAAGTTTTCTCAAAGATGTTATTGCAACTGGAGTATCTTACATTTTTCCCAGATGGTTCTTTTGAACAGATCTGAATGGGTAGTTCTAGGCTTCTAGTTTCCTTGCTTTCAGTTTTCTCATTGACTTCAAGAATTGACAACCAAAGGAAAACTTAACTTTTAATTTTAATTTTTTTTTCGTTGATGGGAATGGCGTTTATATATACTTTAAGAAGGTTTATTTTTGTGATGTTAGTTCCAATTTTTTGTGTGAACCAGATGTAGGATTTCCTTGGCGCCTTTAGAATAATTTAAACCCCGGGTGAAGAATTCTTCATAGTGGGTTGAGATTTCACGTCTCAGTAATTTTCCCTTGATGGACTGTCCCATTCCCGTTGGGAGTGATAAATTTTAATGAACAAAGCTTACTGTTTTGTTAGTATAACTCTGAAGTAGCCGCAAATCAACCATACGTGTTATTCACACTGAACACTAGCTATCACTACCTTCATTTTTTATACGTCTCTGAAAGGACCACATGTACTTACTTCTTTTCATTGTATTACAACAACCTTTTTCGGGTTCTCTTCAATGAGATAATAAAAGGCTTCTAATGTATGGGTTCCTATTATTGTTCGTAGAAGTGCACTAATTCACTTATCTTACGGCAGTGAACTGCTAAATCGTTTTGAAAGAGCAAAGGCTTTTGTTCGTTTTCTCTGTATCTCTGGTATGCGTTCGTGGTGCAAGACATTGTTATTTTTACTACGAGATTCGTGTGATTCAGGAGAGTTGGCAAATAAAGGTCTCGTTTTCTAAACAAATTTTCATCAGGTCTGTAGATAGAATTTTAAGTTTTAGAAATTGTGTCACATTCTTCATTCGTTTATTATTAGTTATTTATGATTGAATATAGGTTAAGGGAATTCTTACCAACTTTAAGCATTTTGCCCTTCAAAAATTTGTTAGGCAAACGTACTAATCATTGTGGTGATTTATAAGTCCATTTACACGAGAAGTTTGTAATTGTCATGGAATGTTACGCTAATTTAATCGACAGCGTAAATACCTCAACACGTTTGGCAAATTTAATGAGGCAGCCATGGTTTGTCTTGGCTTTCAAGTTGCATGTCACGCCTTAGGCTAAACTGTTGCATATGTTATTTGCTTAACCATTGGGTTATCTACACAAATATAAACAAAATACATCAGGATTTTTCATTTTCCCATGAGAACAACATTCATACTACACTGGCCTTAATGACTTGCATTAACGCAGAGCAGTTGTGACAACACAGATTGTAAAGCTACGTATTCAGGCAATGCCACAATCATTGAACAGTTAGGAAAGTCTACAAAATTAACATATTTACTGAGAAAATTGTATCTTGGTGAATTGTTCCTCACTTGCACGTGATACTGTAAGCGACGAATACTTATATATATTTATATACACACATATATATATATATATATATATATATAAACCTTTCACAAAAACCTTGAAAAGATACGAAAATTGAACGTGGCTTTGAAGTTAGCACAAAAAATTAGCTAAAGCCACGTATAAATTATCAGTAGTTAAGAACCGTTTAAAAATATTTAATATTAAAGTGCTTGTATTATGTGCGCGTTTAACACATATTTTTCTTCATTAAAAAATTAGAAATTGCAGGGTCACAGGTAAACATAGCTCACAGGCGTCTTTCCAATAAAACAACTGCACCTTATAGTCTATTTGCAGTATCTCAACACCTTTCGAATTAGATTTTTTTTTTAATCAACTGATGTGTGATGTAATTAGTAGTTTTCCTAAATAATATGTGTATCACAGGCGTTTTGTACTTCTGTTTACGCGAATGTACCTTATGTTACGTTAACTTGAAGTTTTACTTACATTTTATTTACAGACTATAATATTTCACTTAAAATTAATAAGAATAACATCAGGGAGAAAATACGTATGTTCGTAATGCCTAGTAAGTAACAGATCTCGTGCAAAATATTATTAAACTTACTGCGCACGAACACGGTGCATTGTCCCTTTGGGGTTTTTTTTCTAACTTAGTTAAGCTTTTTTGCACGAGGAGGAGGAATATCCTGAATGTAAAACCTTAGCGGGGTTTTAGAAAAGTTGGAAGTAACGAAGAATGGAACATAATTCATTGCCTTTGCTCGTACAGACTGCGTTGACTGAGTCATGCTATGCGGTGCCTGAAACGACCTTAAATGCGATTACAAGACTTTAACTAACAAATATGTTCCATCCAATGACTGAACGGTTTTGAAAGCCCCTGGCTGCTGTCTTCTTCCTGTCTGCTGAGTAAACTACACTGGCCACGTTTAAAATTTAATATTCCTACACTACAGTAAACTCATGGCTACTTCTAACTTGCCTGAAGCGCTGCTGAAGTTATATTTTTGGGCCGATCAGTACCCATACTTCCACCAAAAGGTAAACAAGTCTAAAAAAAAAATACCGGGGAGAAAAAAAAAGTACCGTATGAGCGCTGGATAGAGTCTAAAATAAAATTAATTGAATGATGTATATAATTGAACGTGGCAGTACGTGCGGGTTGGCTGGCGTCGCCAGCTACGTTTAGACAGGATGTGCGGGAGATATTTCAGTTTGTTAACGGTCGTGGGATACAAGCCGCTAATATTTGGTCGGAGAATGAAAGCTGTGTCCGGAGAGAAGTGCGTATCCTAGACAATTATCGATTGGTAGAGACCTGTACAATACGTGTAATTATTTGGCATCACGCTAAATTTCACACTCATACACACCCATGTATATACAGGATGATTCTAAAATCATGGGACAAACTTTGAGGGGTGGTAGAGCTCACTAAAACAAACAATTATTGTATACGAATATATGGTCGGAAGTGACGCGTTGAGCCACAAACACAAACATAACACATGACATGCAAAACGTTGTTTATTTACAACGTCGCCGCTAAATGCCTTTTTATCGAGTCTCGATTTTTTCCTATGGGGGCATTTGAAAGCCCTCATTTACGAGACTCCAGTTGATTCCATTGAAGACCTCGTCGCTCGACTATCCTGTGCGGCTCCACGCGTGCGTGAAATACCCGGCGTATTTGAATCTGTTCGCCAATCACTTCACCGACGCTACCAAGCTTGCATTACTGTCGGTGGTAGCAATTTTGAGCAATTATTGTAAAAATTGCTGTAAAAAGGCATTTAGCGGCGACGTTGTAAATAAACAATATTTTGCATGTCATGTGTTATGTTTGTGTTTGTGCCTCAACACGTCACTTCCGCCCATATATCCCTATACAATAATTGTTTGTTTTAGTGAGCTCTACCAACCCTCAAAGTTTGTCCCATGATTTTAGAATCATCCTGTATATATATACGTATGCATACGTATAGTCCATTCACGGTTACTTCCAACATTTCTGAAGCCCTGCTCAAGTTGTGCATCGAGGATATTCCTCCGCCTCGTGCAAAAAAATAAAGCTTTACTAAGTGGAAGAATAAGACCAAAGGGACAACGCACCGCATCCATGCGCACTCAATGTAACAATATTTTACCTAAGAACTACTTTTATTACAAAACATAATCAACTCACATACATTGTCTGTTTTTAATTGTATTATTTATAAATAAAATACTATAATTTGTACATAAAATATAAGTTTATTATAACCAAAAACAAGGCACTTTTTTGTTAACGCTTGTTGTACGTGGCTAATTTAGTACAGAGCCAAACAGTCATACATAGGATGTTTTGTCAAATGTTTGATTTAAAAAGTGTTAAGAAAACACGAACATGATATATATTGGGCCGGCGTCATTTCTTCATTGGCAGCTNAAACAGTCATACATAGGATGTTTTGTCAAATGTTTGATTTAAAAAGTGTTAAGAAACCACGAATATGATATATATTGGGCCGGCGTCATTTCTTCATTGGCAGCTGCCTGAGTGTGAAGTTATTCCTCTTGCGACAGGACTACACACGCTTAGTGACTTCCAACGTGAAGTGTTTATCCAATGGCGCCAAACCGGGCGTGCCAAATAAAATTTTCTTCAGTGAGTGAGTGAAGAGAATTGGGCAGCTCGTAACAGCGAGGTCTCCAGAGACAATGAGGGTCATCGAGGTGAGTATGAAGTAGCGCCAGAATAAAATTGCGGGTGAAACGGGAGATCCCCGAGAAAACCCGCCGACCAGTGGCATCGTCCGGCACGATACCCACGTGCGAAAATCCGGGAGTGAGCCAGCCAGGGATCGAACCCGTTCGCCTTGGTGGGAGTGCGAGCAGTCTAACCGCTCAGCCACCGCGGCTCCTGGTTCAGTGAGAAACCTAGAGGGAAGGTACAAATGCTAAAAGTACAACGTTTCTCCAAATAACGATATGAATTCTGCAGAACTCTACCGACTGATTGCGAATATTCTCTCAGAGCAGCGAATATGATGAGTCCTGGCTAGGCTGGATTTATCGCCATGTAACTTTCATATGTTTTAACAAATTTGTGAAGGAACAAATGTTTTGAACCTTCGTGTACGTAAATGATTCAGTTGATGTCTAATTCAAAAAGCAAAAAAAAAAGAAATAATAATAATCTTTATATCACTGGGATACTTGGGAAATACGACAGTTGATTCTTCTGAGAAACGTCGTATGAAGTACGCCAAATGTAATACTAGCCTTTTTGTTCTCTTCTGTTTCTTATTTTCTTTTCTCCTCTTTCAGTCGCTACGCATCTTCAACTGATTTCAGTTGAACACGCCTCATACACGTAAGTTTAAGTTACCTTAGAAAGTAAACTATCAGTGATCAACCTCCATGTACAAAATAGATGATAAAGCAGTATATTTAATTCAGAACTTTATCGTATATACAGTAGTCATAGTTTAGGTGAAGGTGTATACAATTACGGGAAGGAAGTATTTTTTCAAAAGTTAATTTTGTACTAGGAGTGTAGTGTACAAAGCTCTTCACAACCGCGTAGGCGACTATTTCTGGCTGCCATCAATGAATGTACCTTTCGCCAATATAATTGTTAAAACAACACTGTCTTGTTTTAAGATTCGTTCTATGTATGCGTAAACGCGCTGAGAAGTAGCACACATCTAGGAACTTAATTTATGGCGGTAAACGACAACAGTATAGAGACTTGTTGGTACTATCAAGATGTTTTTGAATGTAAGCATTTCATTAACCCAATGTTCCCACGATGAAAGGAAACCAGTGAAACAAAAATATTTTTGCTCAACGTAGTACAAATTTTTTTACTACAGCGTAAATTAAACTGATGAAGAGCTGCAACTTATCAACAGAATTGTCTGTTGTTCTGTTCGCGATTGCTTCTGTAACAAAAAATGCATATTTCCTACAGAAGGGCACTTTCTCACCACTACAGAGAAAGCAGATCACTGAGAAGTAAAATAACGGCAATATTTTGATTTTCAAACTGAATTTTGAAATACATTGAACACGCAGAACATTCCGATACCAGTACTGAAGCTAAGTCGCTGTTTTACCCTGATCACTTATCGCAGATGATTTTTCTGAGTGTAAATGTTATGAAATTGTATTGCCTTATTTCTGGTCATATTATAACGCTACTAGGACATACGACAGGTTCGTGAAGGATTTATGGAAGAAGCACCGTCGAGTTGGAAAACCGCGAATATAGTCTTTTCGCGGTTTCTTCGCGCTTTTTTACTCAAACCTTTGAAAACATCATTCCATACACGGTGTGCGTGGTTGCTTCCTAAGTATGGTACGTATCACAAGGAAAAGTACCTCATTCTTGGACAAATTAAACATTTTCTTATATATTATCTTATTATATTTTATTGTAATAATCAATTAACAATTAATATGAATAAAATCAAGGAGAAAAATATGTGTTAGTAATACCTAGTATCAAATAGTTCTTACGCAAAATATTTGTACTCCGAGTGCGCACGAATGCAATGCGTTGTCCCTTCGCTGTAATAATATAGACTCGGTTGAGATGTGTTTGCCGACGAGGCGGAGGAATGTCCCGGAAGAAGAACTCAAGCAGGACTTGAGAAACGTCGGAAGTGACCGCGAATGGACCATAAACAAACGTTTAGAGTCATCGCTCGGATGACGTAGGTTTCGAGAGTTGCGCTGGCATCACGCGAGCCGACTTCGGGAGTTGCGCGCGCAGGAGAGGAGGAAACTCGGTCCACCTCATCAGCGGTCGTTTGCTGAAGTGCTGGACAAACCCGCCAGCCGCGCGTATCTCCCGCCCCGGCATT
>NQII01013253.1:0-28040 GCA_002778355.1 Clitarchus hookeri
TTGACAATGGTACAGTTGCCCAATGAGGTGCGGCGAGAATACGAGGGTTTGGAACTGGCCAACCCTACTTTTTGATATTCCTGTGCCAGTTGATGTTCTGCTGGGAGCAGATGTTGTTTACCCAGACTTAGTTGACGGTGGATGGCATCAAGACACACAGGGATTTCCTACTGCTCTGCATACTGTGTTTGGCTGGGTTCTTATGGGGAGGATTGACAATGGTACAGTTGCCCAATGAGGTGCGGCGAGAATACGAGGGTTTGGAACTGGCCAACCCTACTTTTTGACATTCCTGTGCCAGTTGATGTTCTGCTGGGAGCAGATGTTGTTTACCCAGACTTAGTTGACGGTGGATGGCATCAAGACACACAGGGATTTCCTACTGCTCTGCATACTGTGTTTGGCTGGGTTCTTATGGGGAGGATTGACAATGGTACAGTTGCCCAATGAGGTGCGGCGAGAATACGAGGGTTTGGAACTGGCCAACCCTACTTTTTGACATTCCTGTGCCAGTTGATGTTCTGCTGGGAGCAGATGTTGTTTACCCAGACTTAGTTGACGGTGGATGGCATCAAGACACACAGGGATTTCCTACTGCTCTGCATACTGTGTTTGGCTGGGTTCTTATGGGGAGGATTGACAATGGTACAGTTGCCCAATGAGGTGCGGCGAGAATACGAGGGTTTGGAACTGGCCAACCCTACTTTTTGACATTCCTGTGCCAGTTGATGTTCTGCTGGGAGCAGATGTTGTTTACCCAGACTTAGTTGACGGTGGATGGCATCAAGACACACAGGGATTTCCTACTGCTCTGCATACTGTGTTTGGCTGGGTTCTTATGGGGAGGATTGACAATGGTACAGTTGCCCAATGAGGTGCGGCGAGAATACGAGGGTTTGGAACTGGCCAACCCTACTTTTTGACATTCCTGTGCCAGTTGATGTTCTGCTGGGAGCAGATGTTGTTTACCCAGACTTAGTTGACGGTGGATGGCATCAAGACACACAGGGATTTCCTACTGCTCTGCATACTGTGTTTGGCTGGGTTCTTATGGGGAGGATTGACAATGGTACAGTTGCCCAATGAGGTGCGGCGAGAATACGAGGGTTTGGAACTGGCCAACCCTACTTTTTGACATTCCTGTGCCAGTTGATGTTCTGCTGGGAGCAGATGTTGTTTACCCAGACTTAGTTGACGGTGGATGGCATCAAGACACACAGGGATTTCCTACTGCTCTGCATACTGTGTTTGGCTGGGTTCTTATGGGGAGGATTGACAATGGTACAGTTGCCCAATGAGGTGCGGCGAGAATACGAGGGTTTGGAACTGGCCAACCCTACTTTTTGACATTCCTGTGCCAGTTGATGTTCTGCTGGGAGCAGATGTTGTTTACCCAGACTTAGTTGACGGTGGATGGCATCAAGACACACAGGGATTTCCTACTGCTCTGCATACTGTGTTTGGCTGGGTTCTTATGGGGAGGATTGACAATGGTACAGTTGCCCAATGAGGTGCGGCGAGAATACGAGGGTTTGGAACTGGCCAACCCTACTTTTTGACATTCCTGTGCCAGTTGATGTTCTGCTGGGAGCAGATGTTGTTTACCCAGACTTAGTTGACGGTGGATGGCATCAAGACACACAGGGATTTCCTACTGCTCTGCATACTGTGTTTGGCTGGGTTCTTATGGGGAGGATTGACAATGGTACAGTTGCCCAATGAGGTGCGGCGAGAATACGAGGGTTTGGAACTGGCCAACCCTACTTTTTGACATTCCTGTGCCAGTTGATGTTCTGCTGGGAGCAGATGTTGTTTACCCAGACTTAGTTGACGGTGGATGGCATCAAGACACACAGGGATTTCCTACTGCTCTGCATACTGTGTTTGGCTGGGTTCTTATGGGGAGGATTGACAATGGTACAGTTGCCCAATGAGGTGCGGCGAGAATACGAGGGTTTGGAACTGGCCAACCCTACTTTTTGACATTCCTGTGCCAGTTGATGTTCTGCTGGGAGCAGATGTTGTTTACCCAGACTTAGTTGACGGTGGATGGCATCAAGACACACAGGGATTTCCTACTGCTCTGCATACTGTGTTTGGCTGGGTTCTTATGGGGAGGATTGACAATGGTACAGTTGCCCAATGAGGTGCGGCGAGAATACGAGGGTTTGGAACTGGCCAACCCTACTTTTTGACATTCCTGTGCCAGTTGATGTTCTGCTGGGAGCAGATGTTGTTTACCCAGACTTAGTTGACGGTGGATGGCATCAAGACACACAGGGATTTCCTACTGCTCTGCATACTGTGTTTGGCTGGGTTCTTATGGGGAGGATTGACAATGGTACAGTTGCCCAATGAGGTGCGGCGAGAATACGAGGGTTTGGAACTGGCCAACCCTACTTTTTGACATTCCTGTGCCAGTTGATGTTCTGCTGGGAGCAGATGTTGTTTACCCAGACTTAGTTGACGGTGGATGGCATCAAGACACACAGGGATTTCCTACTGCTCTGCATACTGTGTTTGGCTGGGTTCTTATGGGGAGGATTGACAATGGTACAGTTGCCCAATGAGGTGCGGCGAGAATACGAGGGTTTGGAACTGGCCAACCCTACTTTTTGACATTCCTGTGCCAGTTGATGTTCTGCTGGGAGCAGATGTTGTTTACCCAGACTTAGTTGACGGTGGATGGCATCAAGACACACAGGGATTTCCTACTGCTCTGCATACTGTGTTTGGCTGGGTTCTTATGGGGAGGATTGACAATGGTACAGTTGCCCAATGAGGTGCGGCGAGAATACGAGGGTTTGGAACTGGCCAACCCTACTTTTTGACATTCCTGTGCCAGTTGATGTTCTGCTGGGAGCAGATGTTGTTTACCCAGACTTAGTTGACGGTGGATGGCATCAAGACACACAGGGATTTCCTACTGCTCTGCATACTGTGTTTGGCTGGGTTCTTATGGGGAGGATTGACAATGGTACAGTTGCCCAATGAGGTGCGGCGAGAATACGAGGGTTTGGAACTGGCCAACCCTACTTTTTGACATTCCTGTGCCAGTTGATGTTCTGCTGGGAGCAGATGTTGTTTACCCAGACTTAGTTGACGGTGGATGGCATCAAGACACACAGGGATTTCCTACTGCTCTGCATACTGTGTTTGGCTGGGTTCTTATGGGGAGGATTGACAATGGTACAGTTGCCCAATGAGGTGCGGCGAGAATACGAGGGTTTGGAACTGGCCAACCCTACTTTTTGACATTCCTGTGCCAGTTGATGTTCTGCTGGGAGCAGATGTTGTTTACCCAGACTTAGTTGACGGTGGATGGCATCAAGACACACAGGGATTTCCTACTGCTCTGCATACTGTGTTTGGCTGGGTTCTTATGGGGAGGATTGACAATGGTACAGTTGCCCAATGAGGTGCGGCGAGAATACGAGGGTTTGGAACTGGCCAACCCTACTTTTTGACATTCCTGTGCCAGTTGATGTTCTGCTGGGAGCAGATGTTGTTTACCCAGACTTAGTTGACGGTGGATGGCATCAAGACACACAGGGATTTCCTACTGCTCTGCATACTGTGTTTGGCTGGGTTCTTATGGGGAGGATTGACAATGGTACAGTTGCCCAATGAGGTGCGGCGAGAATANAAGCAATGTTATGGATTGTATTTGATGCCTTGGCTCCTACTACATCTGGAAACTCACTCTATGTGCTGATGGCTGGACTAAAACTACAAAGGGATGTAGTTGAAATCATAACTCATTTCAGTCTTCATCAAGTATNTATGTGCTGATGGCTGGACTAAAACTACAAAGGGATGTAGTTGAAATCATAACTCATTTCAGTCTTCATCAAGTAGTATTTACCATGGATGTGTACAAGATGTACCACCAGGTTCTTGTACATTCAAAAGACAAGCTGTATCATGTGATTCTGTAGTGAGAGAATTCACAGNCAAGATGTACCACCAGGTTCTTGTACATTCAAAAGACAAGCTGTATCATGTGATTCTGTAGTGAGAGAATTCACAGCTACCAATCCAGACATACCAACTCAATACTGTGACGTATGGTGTCTCTTCTGCCCCTTTTTTTAGCCATGAGAGCTCTACAGCAGCTTGCCATAGATGAACAAGTCAAATACCCTAATGCAGCAAGAGTTGTGATGAAGAACATCTTCATAGATGACATTATAACTGGTACATCCTAAGTTTTAGAAGCCGTTACCTTGCAGAGATAACTAATTGACCTACTTAAGGAGGGAGGTTTTGAGTTGAGGAAATGGGCTAGCAACTGTAAGTATGTAATAGAGGCCGTATCCGAGAGTCACAGAGATGGTCCAATTAGTCTTCAGGAAGACAAGGAAGCGATCAAGGTGCTAGGCCTTGAATGGAATGCAATCACTGATGCATTCTTGTACCACATTCACCAAGTGTGCCATCCTCTCTGAAATTGCAAAAATTTACGAACTTTTGGGTTGGATTACACCAGTTGTGTTTTGTGCAAAGCTATTCCTTCAGAAGCTATTGCTCCTGAGCCTTGACTAAGATGCAGTTCCACCTGATAAGGTGAAGGAGGAATGGCAACGATTCATTACCCAGATTCCAGTTCTCAGCCAGGTCTGCATTCCCCGCCTTTTATCTCCAGTAGATGAAGTAGCCCACCAGATTAATGGATTCAGTGATGCCTCTAATCATGGCTATGCGGCGGTCATATATCTAAGCACCTCAGGCAGCAGTGAGACAAGAGTCCATCTGTTACTTGGAAAGTCTAGAGTAGCACCACTGAAAACTGTTACTCTTCCTTGTCTAGAGTGCGCACATCTCCTTTTGAAATTGATTGAGACAGCAGAAGATATTCTCTCAAAGCACATTACAGTTGAAAGTATTACAGCATGGTGTAACTCAACTGTTACTTTAGCATGGATCAGGATAGCTCCGCACACACTGAAGACCTTTGTGGCAAATAGGGTAGCACACATTCAGGAAAGCAAAGTTGCAATTCACTAGCGATATATTCAATTGCAAGACAATCTGGCTGACTGTGCTTCCAGTGTTCTTGTTCGGCATTCACAGTGGTGGCAAGGACCAGAATGGCTGACATCAGAATATAGTTACCGGCCGAGTGAGGACCCTGCCCCACACCAACAAGAGCTTTAAGTGGAGATGAAGGTTACAAGTATCATTTCATTTGTATGTCAATTACAAGGCCTCTGTGTTCAGGATTGTATTGAGAAGTTTTCCCTCTTGTCCACGGTTCAGAGAGACGTGGCCTACGTAGTTAGATTTACTATGAATCTGAACAAGTCGGCAGATAAGCGATGTGCTGGACCACTAAGCACAGCAGAGTTGGAGCATTCACGAAGGCTGTGTTTGAAGCAAGTTCAGCAAGACTCGTTTAAGGATGACATAGAACTCATTAGCCAAGGGAAGATGTGCTCAACCAGTCTTAGAAGACTGCTGCCTAAGAAAAGTCATGTTACGAACCTGGTGTGACTTCTACCATACCTCAGCCCTACACGCTGGCACCAATGCTTCTCTCTCGGCAATTCACAAAGAGTATTGGATTTTGTCAGGAAATAGTCCTGTGAAGGCTTGTTCAAATGCTTGCTATGTTTTCGATTCGGTTCTACTCCAACCCAGTCAGTTATGGGGAATCTTCCCACCAGAAGAGTATGGTCAGCTAGAACATTTCTTGCAGTCAATATTGATTTTGGAGGTTCATTTGCAATCAAGGCATCTAATCTTTATTATGCAAAGGTGACAAAGGCCTAATTGTGTTTGTTTATCTGTCTAAGTACCAAGGCAGTTCACCTAGAAGTTGAGACTGCTCATAACACAAATGCCTTTCTCAGTGCTTTCTACAGGTTCACATCCAGACGAGGATTGTGCAAGTGCAAGGATGTCTATACCGATTGTGGCCCCAAACTTTGTGGGTGCGAGTCACTATTTATCTGAGTTGCATAAACACATGGTGACTCTTCTCCACATTAATTCCAAATTGTGAACAGCTTGGCTGAAAAGGGAACACAGTGAGATTTCAACCCTCCATCTGCACCACATTTTGGGGGATTACGGGAAGCTGGTATAAGGTCAACAAAATAAATCACCTGAAATGAGTTGTTGGCCAGCAGGTCTTCAAATTTGAAGAGCTGACTACCATCTGTACTAAGATTGAAGCNATCACCTGAAATGAGTTGTTGGCCAGCAGGTCTTCAAATTTGAAGAGCTGACTACCATCTGTACTAAGATTGAAGCAGTGTTGAACTCACAATCATTGTGCGCACTTTCCACAGATCCAAATGATCTAGAAACCCTTACCCCTGCCTCTTTCTTATTGGTTCATCACTGACTGCTCCTCCATGTGATAATTTTACAGACCTCCCAATGAAGTGACTGGACAGGTGGCAGCTTGTACAGCAAGCAGCACAGCACTTTTTGCAGCGGTGGTACGAGGCGTACCTGCACACCCTGCAGCCACTTGGAAGGTGGGCCCAGAGTCGTCGTGAGCTCAAGGTGGACAACCTGGTGCTACTGAAGGAGGATAACCTTCCTCCACTCTAGTGGCAGTTGAGGCAGGTCAACATGCTGCACTCTGACAGCGATGGTGTGCCTAGGATAGCGACCATCAACCTGCACCAGAGATAGGTTACAAGACCTGCGGTCAAGCTGTGTCGCCTTCCCATTGACTGAAATTTGTGTACAGTGACTGACTTAGTAGTGTGGAAAATTGTAAATTTTGATGGGCAGTATGATAGGTTATGTCCCAGGGTCTACAAATATNGACTGACTTAGTAGTGTGGAAAATTGTAAATTTTGATGGGCAGTATGATAGGTTATGTCCCAGGGTCTACAAATATTTGCAAACAGTTGTTTCTTTCTTCTTGGTTGTTTTGTTGGAGTAACTTTGTGTGCTTGCAGTTGTGTTTCACCGCCACCAGCATTTTTTTTTTTTTGTTTATTGCATGCACCATGGCAAATTCTGCTGTTTGAAGTGAATCTGAATATTTCTGGTTTCATGACTCGAAAGTTTTGTCACTTAAATCTGCACTTATGAAGATTGTTTTAAAATGTATGCTATTTTAGCACCTACAAATACACACAACTTTTGATGGGTTAAAACATATTGCAGACATTAACACATTCACTACTGTGCCAGACAGCCTGCGTCCAGTAAGGCTGACAATAATAAGAATTTTTGTCTCTAACATCCTTTACAATTCAGAAATTATATTATAAATCAGTATTAAGTAATTACAGAATATTGATTCAAGATTTTACATAAATATAATTTTAGCTATTAGCACCAGCAGAGACTGTGTTAAAAAAATTTGTACATTGCATATTACCATACATTCACCCTCAAATTTTAGCTATTAGCACCAGCAGAGACTGTGTTAAAAAAATTTGTACATTGCATATTACCATACATTCACCCTCCTCACTTCAAAACATGACTTGGACTAAATGCAAAATTTACCTAGGTTATGCAAAGAAATGAATCATTTTGTGGGTTTGAAGATTTTGACCCAATTGCCTGTAACACTTTCCAATGTTATAAAAACTAAATCTAGTAATGCTCTTAAAAGACAACTAAAACACTATTTAAATATAACTTTTACATGTTTACGTATTAAATACTTTCTANTAGTAATGCTCTTAAAAGACAACTAAAACACTATTTAAATATAACTTTTACATGTTTACGTATTAAATACTTTCTAGTATGGAACTCTTATTTTAAAGTTTTATGCAAGGTCTGCTTCACCAAAGTTGCTTAAATTTTTGGTATTATACTGGTGGCTAGTATTTCTATTGTGTATTTTCTGTTAATAGCTTAACCTGTTATTACTACACAATTGCACTACATTAAGACTTGATTTTATATTGTACTTGACAAGTGTATGTCAGCACATACTTGGAAAAATTATGCAAATAAATCAATCTACCAAAACATGTGAAAACAAATGAATGATTCTGTACAAATGCCACTTCTTTACTTTAACCTTTTCTTTCGGTGTCCCACCTGCTGGCAACACAAAATTGTTAACTTTTCACATCCTCCTGCTACTTAATTATCAAGAATAAATGAAAAGAAGGTTGAGACCTAAGCGTAGAGCTGGTCTTGGTGAGAGGGCGCAGCCGCAGACCATGAGACAGGGCCAGCTCCAGCCGGCTACACAGCACCGACACACGAGGGTCCGCCTCCGTGGCCAGCTCCGTGCGTCCTCCAAACCTGATCTGGCATTGCTTCACCGCCTCCAGCAGCTCTGCCAGCAGTCGCTGTCGCTGTTCTACGTGGCCTGTGTCTGGCCCCGCACCCCCTGGCACCACCGCCGACATCATCTCTACCTCCTGCAACATACAACACACTATCCTGCCATCATATCCTACCACTACTGCCACAACCACTAATAATACCCTTTACTGTAAGCCACATGATTTGTGCACTTACAAAACTTCTGGATATTACATAGTATAGTAAACTAAATGAGATCACTTCCATTAGCTTGTATGGCACAAAGTTTCCAAATAAAACAACTGTCAAACTATAAGTGACAAACTTTACTTTAAAAAAATTTATTAAATTTTTTTACATTTAATTTATTTAAGCAGAACTACAGATATGACTAAAATATTTAAGAATAATGATACTACATCCACAACTTAACAGTATCAGGTAGCTGCTTCAAATATCACACTGTGATTTTTTGAAAAATCTAAGTTTAATTGACGAAATTGTGAGTGGTATGATGGCAATGATGAAAGGTAGAATCAGGAATATATTACAAAGAAAGGCACTAGTGGAGCAGGATGGCTAACAGTACCCTTATAACAAATTCCTTTCATTTCCCTAACTTTTCCAGGTATCCTGTTAGGTTGTGTGTCAAGGGTTACAGTTATTTGCAAACCGTTCTATCTTTATGCTTAATTGTTTTGTTGGATTAACTTTGTATGCATGTGGTTATTTTTCACTGCCACTAACTGTTTGTGTTTATTGCACACCCCACCATATTGCAAAGTGGCAAACTCTGGTGTTTGAAGTGTTGTTTTTGCAAAATTAAAATTTTTCTGTTTCTGTAAAGAATTACAGATTTTTATGGATATCATAAAAATTCTTACTTAATTGGNGCAAAATTAAAATTTTTCTGTTTCTGTAAAGAATTACAGATTTTTATGGATATCATAAAAATTCTTACTTAATTGATGTTTTTTATTCAGTAACAAATACTTTTAAAATAAAAAAGAAAGTACAAACAAAATTGGCACATGGAAAAAGGTGACACAGAGATTAAATATTCTCCTTTCCATATAACTTCAGTAAATTACAGACAACAATAAACATTCGGCACAGACTCGAGCAGTACATACAGATACAGAGTCCATCATTGTAAGTGGAAGCAAGGATACTGAGCATACTCCACCTGTGAATGCCATTTCACCTGAAATACTGCAGATCACATCTGTACAGCAGCCAACAAGGAAGGCAATGCAATACCTTGACGACTTTGAGCCAAGACTTCTTAAAGTAATTGAAGCAGAGGGGAAAGACGACAGTCATCTTATGTTTTTAAGGGCATTCTCCCTTCCCTTCAAATGTTTTCAGAGAATCAGACTATTGATTTCCAAATGGGGGCCCTACAGTTAATTAGGAACATCCAGAACTGAACACCTAATACAATCATATATCCTCGACCTCCATCATTTTCTTCTCAGTCACACGACTCTTAGTCTAATCAACACTACAATGTACAATGCTTCACCTGCAATTCAGGACCCCCACTACCCTCAGAACTTTCTATCCTTTGCACAAATTTCAACAATTTCGAACCAGCACTGCCAGCAGATTCCTTCAGATTCCTCCTCCTCGTGTGAGCTCAAACACTCCCGTGCGTGACTAGTCGTAGTGGCACATCATCTGAACACATGCATGCTCTTACGTCTACTGCATTTACTCAGTACTCAAAAATTGACTTCTGAAGTATGTAATTACTTATATTATTGTACATTTGTGTTCAATAAATGAAAATGAAATAATAATTGCATTCAATATATTAAGATATTAACGATTATTTGTACACTATAACATCCTTATCTAATGTAACAGCCAACATTTCAACCGGTTGAATACAGTTTCCCTTATTTGTATCCTGTCTCTGTACCCAATTCCATATACATTACAGCAACTCGTCAATTTTCATTATCGACATATGGAGATAATTGAAAAATTTAACTTCGTCATATCCCAATTATTAAATGAGCACAAATAAAGCAACTAGCAGATATCTTGTCACTAGTAGAAGATGATCCCAAATCTTCCTGTCATAGAGCAAGCAGGCGCACGAACTTTCCTGCATCCCGCCATCGCAGCCCGCTAGAAAATGTTGCGGAGTGGCAACGACCCAGAAATCACTCAGACAAAGATATAATCGTGTGAAGAGACAATCCAGATGCAGCCCATCCAGGCGGTGACTTCGGCAGGTGAACAACCCAGACCGTGTGAAAGTAGCCTTACACTTAACCACATACATCAATGTGTAATAAACATGACATTATTGAACTGGATTATCTATCCTAAAAACATATTTATTCGTAGATAACTAATTGTAATAACAAAAATAGAATTTCTAATAGTACACACTTCAAGTTTTAATGTGCACCAAACAAAATGGCGTATGTCACATTATTTCATATAAAAAAATGTATATAGGCCAATATAAATGAGTTTGTTAATTATCACAATGCAATTAATTATGTATAAAATTAAATTTGTGCCTAATAATTGCAATGTGGTAATAGAATTAATTTAATCGTAAGGTATACCAAATTAATTTCCAAACATAATTGATACAAGTTGCTTCAGGGGAAACTAACATTCCTTTTAGAGGTGATAGTACAGATCATTCTGAAGAGAAAACATCAATAAACATATGCTCTATTCGCAATGGTGTCCGAGATACAGCTATGTGATGCTCACAGTGTTTGGCATGTTGGCCACCTAAATGCGCACATCACTTACACAGAGATGTACCCACTGCATGAGCAAAGGGATGATGTGTTGGGTCAATGAAACCTATCCTGATCGTTGAATCAGTCACGGCGGTGAAACTGACAGGTTTGACCTTGAATGTCAGTTGCAAGTTATAACGTGCAGCACTGCTCCCGGATGTTCTCCGGAAGTCCTTATCTTTTTTGGGCGGATGTACATCCACTGATTATTTTACCTCGCTCTTATGGGTAATCGCTGAGGCCCCGCAGCGGCAGCGCCTAGTCTTACTGAGCGCTGCCGCGGAATGCTCAGTAGTACGCCGGCCGTGGTGTCAAGCAGTGCGGAATTAATAGTCGTGAACCTCCATTAACGTTCACAGAGCCATGAGGCGAGCACGTTGGCATAAGAGGAGACATCTTTCAAGATTTGTTGTTCGGAATAAAGGTTCTTTTGATTGTGATGTTATGAACGATGATAATGTTTTCGTTGACTGTAAAAAGATTCTCTATGTACAGAAATTTGATGGTTGTAACAGATACTGCCAGAACATAAAGTTCAGTTGAAATTTTGTTTCATGGTCTTGTAGATGTAGCATACTAAGTTAAAATGTTTATATGGCCGCTTTTTGAAAATAAAGTATTTGACCCTCTTAAACAGCCTATCAATTTACATGGCCTACCATTCCAGAAATATGACAAAACTTAATTTATCTGTGTGGCACTCTCTTCAAAATAGTGCAAAAAATAGGCTTTGTATAGACAATTATCATTATCTATTACAACAATCATATGTTGTCTATACAGAGCCTCTTTTCCCAATCATTTTGTAAGATAGCACCTAATGAAAAATTAAATTTGTATATCATATCTTGGGGAAACAATCCACCGATCGCAACCAATTTCAGCCAACAAGTTTTACTTTTTTAGTCCATCTAAATTTGTATGACTTATGAAGGTAGTCACGTCTTAGCAATATAACAGCCATATAAATATTTTAGTTTAGTAAGCAGTATGTTCCAAATAATTTCACACACACTTTATATGCTGGCAGTATCTATGATGATATCAACATTATTTGGCCACCATTTATGATGATGTGCACCACATGGAAAAATAAATATTTTATGCCACATAGGAGAAATCAACAAATTCCCACCAAAGTTTGCACACAAGTAACTTAGTACTACAGGGGTCATGCAAACTTATATGNAGGAGAAATCAACAAATTCCCACCAAAGTTTGCACACAAGTAACTTAGTACTACAGGGGTCATGCAAACTTATATGATTTTAGTGACTCATTGCTTGATTTAAAACTGACTGACCTGTAAATATTCCAGGTTAGTAGTAAACTCTGTCATCCCAATTTGCGACTGATTACAGCTGAAGTTCATGTTCCTAATCCTAATACTACATCTCTAATGTAGTTGGTTGCATGCAAGCTTACAGTACAAGGGATTCTGGGTTCAAGTTCTGGCTAAGGCACATGTGTATANTAATGTAGTTGGTTGCATGCAAGCTTACAGTACAAGGGATTCTGGGTTCAAGTTCTGGCTAAGGCACATGTGTATAAGTAATTGTCTCGCTAATATTGTGTATGTTTCTGACATATCTGTCAAAAATATGTCAAGCCCTGCCTACAAGCTTTGCTTTTAAGAACTTCATCAAAACTGTTTGCATCTCTGTAATGGAAAGTTGGCTCATTAGTTATAATGGTAACTTCTTGTATGTTGTAATTAAAGTACTGCAAACACATTTCTTAAGGTTACATAAAAAAGAAGGTCATAGTAAAGATGAGTATGAGACTGAAATAATTCACTTTGAAATGGTCACTTTACTGTGAACCGTCTTTACCAGTTGTGTTATGTCACAACTACAATGAGAGGGGAACTCAAACTTTGACTGCTGTATGTTGTAAATTAGCGCAACAGTTTTGTGCAAATAATCTTACATTAAAGTTTGAGAAAACTAAATTATAATGTAATTCAATTATGATAGTCGGAAACGCGGTAATCATAAAGAATAGCAACTTTTTGAAGGAGACGTAGTAGACAAATCCCAAACTTAGCTCAACATTTTATTCCCTGCAGAAATTGAAACCTACAATATCAACTTCTCACCTCAAACAAATATATTTTGTATACTTTCACTCAATAATGTTATATTGTATTAAATACCGCCCACCATCCCCATTCTACAAATATATCTTCAGACTTCAAAAAAATCATTGGAATCATTTCAGGAACCAAGACCATATTTGAATTGTCACTTCATACATTTGTTAAGTACATATATTTGCTTATAGGCTATTCATGGTAAAATGAGCACTTTTGAAAGCCGTCTCATCTGGAATAATAGTCAATAAATATATTTTATAGTAGCCTTAGACAACTTCCCCGTGTGGTGGAATATACACACTGTGTTTATTACTTACATGTCAATATTTACTTAAAAAGGTTGTCAAAGAATAAAAAATGACAAAGCAAAAAGTAATTAGGGCCTCAAAAGTGGTCACTTTACGGCGAACAGTCTATACTTACTCGTATATGTACTTGTCCAAACTAGTTAGATGGGTCAAACCTCTTCATACAACTCTCACACATTCTGGTGGCAACAGTCAATAACTACCGCATACAAGAGCTGGCATGTTTCAATTCTTAGCTGAAATTTTTATACCTTCATACAAAACAAATAACATTTAAATTAGATTACACATTAAAATGCTATATATTAATCAAATTTTCAAATTGGCATTTTTTATAACCTCTAAATAATCACAATGGCAAACGAAACCAATTTGGCAGCTGCCATAAGTACACCCAGCAAGTAAGCAATTTCGCGTATCTGAGTAGGTACTACACTGAGAATTTGGATAGAGCTAATATACGTATATGTGGTGACATCATAAGCAGGGCCACTTCCAGACATATATAAACTTTGATAGAATTTGGACACAGACTAAATATTGGGCATTAAGTAGACCTTTATTTATTACTTCTCAACATACACTATCGTACAATGAAAATAGCGAGAGTACGAGCTGGTATAGGCTGTTCAATGTAAAGTGAGCACTTTTGAAACCCTAGTTACTTTTTCCTATAAGCCATTTTTTATCCTTTAAACACCTTTCTAAATAAATATTGCCATGTAAGTAATAAATACTGTGCGTACATNTATAAGCCATTTTTTATCCTTTAAACACCTTTCTAAATAAATATTGCCATGTAAGTAATAAATACTGTGCGTACATTCCACGCACTCAAAAGTTAACATCTAAGGCTAAAATAGAATATATTAATTAACTATTATTCCAAATGAGAGGGCTTTCGAAAGTGCTCACTTTACCATGAATAGCCTATATGCACACGTTCCCATGTTGGTGCATATGCATTTGACTGCACACCACACTGAACAGCTGTCAGAGACACTGACATGTCATCAAAGCCATATTAACGTGAGAAACACTAGACGAGATCAAGCAAGAGTACAAAGAGAATAATAACAGGAAAACTCCAAAGATGTTGCTTTGCGCAACTGACAGACTTCGAGAAAGAAGTAATAATTGGGCTGATAACCGCAGAGTGGTCGTATTGCTGTATAGCCCACCATGTGGAGAGTCAGATGTTGTTAGGGGCAGCAGATTGGGGAAGGAAGCCACACGCACAGAGGACCAGCTCAGGATGGACAAGGTCGACTACCAGTAGAGAGGATTGTTGTGCACAAGGGATCCCATGGCGACATGGGTGCCCACAAACCATTTCCAGACCACTTGTGATCCCGGTGCCCAGTACACGTGCTGTCATTAATTCTGCAACAGTGGTGGCTCAGTTTGCAGAGGTGCCAGGCCAAAGCAATGTGGAACGCCAGAGACTGGTGATGTGTGGTGTTACGTGATGAGTGCTGCTTTGTTATAGGGACTGATGATCATCGCCCCTGGTGAATACCTCCCTACTGAGCAGTACATTTACCCCACTGCAGGCATTATGGCAAACCATAGTCTACGATAGCAGATCCACTCTCATCTTGTTACATGGCCCGGCGGTATGTAGATGACAGAACCTGCACCCTCGTCTGCTCCCATTTCTGGCAGGGATCCCAGGTGCGATATTCCAGCAGTATAATGCCCAACACACGGCACAGGTAACTCAGTACTGCTTCCACCATGTTCAAACACTACCATAGCCTGCCCCGACACATCCATAATCTAACACTTGTGGGACCAGTCAAAATGTTAGCTGCCGCCATGCCACAGTATTTCGGATTTGGAACACACCGCCNAATCTAACACTTGTGGGACCAGTCAAAATGTTAGCTGCCGCCATGCCACAGTATTTCGGATTTGGAACACACCGCTCAACATTAGTGGGTCAGTCTGCTCCAGGACAGCATCCAGCATCTGCTGGACTCCATGCCAGACCATGTTGCAGTGTGTATCGCAGTGCGAGGAGGTGTGATGCACTATTGAAAATAATGAACAGTATACCACAAATCCATATATAATTGTCCTGCTGCCCCGTTCTTGTGATCATCTGTATCACTACCTCTATAAAGTTTCCATACCATCTGATGCATCATTCTGTATGTGCTATTTTTATTGTCTGGCAATGCATATATATTCAATAATTAACTTTCCAGTTGAAAACATGGTAAATGTAAAGAATAGCGGATATTTTGAAGGAGACATAGTAGACCCACAAAAGTTATATAAATGGCTTTTGCACACCTTACCTGTTTCATATTTAGNGAAGGAGACATAGTAGACCCACAAAAGTTATATAAATGGCTTTTGCACACCTTACCTGTTTCATATTTAGGACGGTGTAATGATAAAATGAGCAGAACGTCAAAAATAAAATGGATAATATACTAGGAGTTAGGCCGCTTGTTTACATCTGACGCCATCATGTTTAGCCCTGTAATGCTGTAGTAAAGTAAACAAATGTGAATTGGCAGTCACCTTGTTGGCTGTGGATTTGTAGACGTTACCGTATGTTGGTTGCAGTTTAGATGCGAGACAGTGCGGTTCGTGGCGAGTGGTGTGTGTTGTTGCATGCGTGAGTTGTGACGTCTGAATCTGACAGTGCGATGGCTTGTGATTTAAGAATGGAGGGTGCAAGTACGAGTGCTTCTGTGCATGACAGTCGTCTATGTGGTGGGTGTTACTTGGATGATTTAGNAGAATGGAGGGTGCAAGTACGAGTGCTTCTGTGCATGACAGTCGTCTATGTGGTGGGTGTTACTTGGATGATTTAGTAGATCATGGTGTTTTGTTGAGTGAGGTAATGTGCAAGTCATGCATGACGGTAGTTGAATTGGNTTGGATGATTTAGTAGATCATGGTGTTTTGTTGAGTGAGGTAATGTGCAAGTCATGCATGACGGTAGTTGAATTGGCCAAGGACAGTGAAAATTGTACCTGCCACCTACCTAGGTGAATTAATTCATTTACTTCCGGTATGATTTACTGATCCTTCAAAACCTTAAAATCCTAGATTAGAATAAAATCGTAAGTTAGATTAAAACCCTACAATCGTAGGTTAGATTAAAACCCTACAATACTAGGTTATATTAACACCATACAATCCTAAGTTATAATAAAAACCTACAATCCTAGGTAAGATTAAAAATTTTAAATAGTGATTCACTCATCATAGAATAAGTTAAGTTAGGTGGGCTCATATTATGAAATTGGATGGACAAATGTTAAATTGAGGTGTTTTTGTATTTTTTTGTGGGTGTATTTTNGGTGGGCTCATATTATGAAATTGGATGGACAAATGTTAAATTGAGGTGTTTTTGTATTTTTTTGTGGGTGTATTTTACCCCACAATTTCCCTGATCTTCATAGCCCATTAACTATCGTTTTTGTGGTTTGTAAGCATAATACGTTAATGCCTCTAGTAAATCTGTGTTCTTTGCAATTAGTAGAATCAAAATATACTACTTTTTGGGATTTTTTTTTTCAGAAAAGCCTTTATCCTTTACATTTACCGAAAACATTTTTTAGTTCAACACAGAAATTGTGAAATAGCAACAANTTCAGAAAAGCCTTTATCCTTTACATTTACCGAAAACATTTTTTAGTTCAACACAGAAATTGTGAAATAGCAACAAACACAAAAACAAGAATTAAGGACAACAATCATATAGGTAATAAAACGGTGCTTTCATCACAAGAGTGTTGAATATTTTGATATCAAACTTTTTTATTCATTGTCGGGTAGCTTAAAAAATCTAGTGTTAAATTATTTAAAGTGAAACTAAAAAATTTCTGTTAGCAAATTTATTTTATATATTAGGAGTTTTATATGCATGATCATGACTAATATTCACATAGTGTCTGATATAGGCTATTCACTGTAAAGTGAGCACTTTTGAAAGCCCTCTCATTTGAAATAATAAATAAATATATTTTATTTAAGCCTTTGATGTTAACTTTTGACACTCTGTGTTTATTACTTACATGACAATACTTATTTAAAAAAGGTGGTTAAAGGATAAAAAATGGCTGAAAGGAAATAGTAACTAGGGTCTCAAAGNATGACAATACTTATTTAAAAAAGGTGGTTAAAGGATAAAAAATGGCTGAAAGGAAATAGTAACTAGGGTCTCAAAGTGCTCACTTTACAGTGAACAGCCTATAGATGGCTGTATTATTGTTACAATTCTTAAAGCAATGCTTTTATGANAAAGTGCTCACTTTACAGTGAACAGCCTATAGATGGCTGTATTATTGTTACAATTCTTAAAGCAATGCTTTTATGAGTGGTTACTGAGTAGGGATACCAGCGTTTTAATAGTTTACATATTGTCTGGCAAATATTTTTATTGTATAAATTTTATTTTTTATGTCTAATTTTAGCTAGTTCTGTAATATTCAGGACCAGCTCTAAATTTTGCCAAGCAGCGGAATTAAGGTATTATACAGTCAAGGTAGCGTTGAGAGGTACCTCTAGAAGAGACCCAAAATACCAGTTCATTTATGCTACATTTTGAACGTTGCAGCCTTCTCCATTTCGAGACAGACAGATGAGAATTCTTAAATGGGTTTATCCAAAACTAATTTAAAAATTGTTTTAAACGATAAGAAATCATCAATATTTTTGGAAGAAAAGTTATTTTAAATTTTATTTTGGAACTTTGTTGAATATTTTAAGACAAGGTTTGAGGGCTAATTATTCCTTGGACGGTACTAGAAGCAAGTCAGATTACAATTTTTCATGCATCTAGCTATGGTGAATTATTAATTGCAATAAACTGGAAATTAATAAAATTTTGTACATCAAAAGAAAGTTTACCTTCAGATAATTTGCTATATAGTAGATTGTTTAAAGTGAGGTGATGTAGTTTTGATAATGTTGAAAACTAAAATAATTTTCCTTTTACCACAGCATTTACTTAATTTTTCTGTTGCAATTTCATTGGATTAATTCTATTCTTTTACACAAGCATAATGTCTTATAACAGTTCAATCATAATAAGAGTCTCCATTTTTTTCATGTTATTACTAAGTATTTTATGTAGAGTTGAAGTAGTTAGTTGTGAATTTAGAGTATATTTTTACTAGAATATAAATTAGGGTTTGAAAACACCCGAGCTTTTTTTAAAAAGCACAACCCATTTGGGTTTTATTTGAAAAAAAAACAGGTTTTTTTAATCAGGCTAAATATAAACATGTATATTCAAAATATTTGTTTTGGGTATGTTTACCTGGACNAAAACAGGTTTTTTTAATCAGGCTAAATATAAACATGTATATTCAAAATATTTGTTTTGGGTATGTTTACCTGGAGACACATTTTACTTAATTTAATCAAATGCCTGTATTTAGAATCTGAATTTAATACACTGTTAAACAATATTGGAAAANACACATTTTACTTAATTTAATCAAATGCCTGTATTTAGAATCTGAATTTAATACACTGTTAATCAATATTGGAAAATGTTTTTTTTTCTGCTACAGTAAATATTGTGTGAAGGAAAAAACTGATATTATAGAAGTTTACATAACGTAGCTAGTATTACACACCACATGTACACAATGTTATGATATAACAATTGATACAATAACTATCACGTTTTTATATTGTCAAATATCACCATAACCTCAGTTGTGTTGTGTTTTTGAACAACTCTTTTCATAGTTTTGTAAATAGAATATCTGTGCATAAAAACACTTGACTTTTATTGTTTTGTACAAATTTCTTTTTACTGAGGATTAAAAGTATAAATCATTATGAGNGCATAAAAACACTTGACTTTTATTGTTTTGTACAAATTTCTTTTTACTGAGGATTAAAAGTATAAATCATTATGAGCATTCTAAATAGGTAGTGAGAGGAATATAATTTTTCCCTTTAGAAACAAAATTCATTCCTCATCACTGCAACACACATCAGCAAAAAAAAAAGGAAGGTTTTAAATTAATGCTTAAATACAATTGCCAGAAATTCATACTGCATCAGTGTCATTCTCACAGATATCAGCAAGTGTAAAGTCTACTTTTTTAACTTGGTAACTTTGAATGGTATTCCAGTAATACACTACACAGTAGCCAGTTGCATGTATTAGTAGAAAAAAGAACCTTACATATTAATGATTCAGTCAATCTAAACTTCTTACTGTGGAAGATTTGCTCTTAAATTAGTTTTGTTACTTTATCAACTCTTAAACGATTGTGTAACTTGCTCCAAACCAGTCCAAATGTAGACAAGTATTTCTCAATTGAAGCAGAAGAAGCAGGTGCAGAATGCAAGAACAAGGAAATGTGACAAAATACAGAGGGAAATTTAATATCACTTTTGCGAGAAAAACTCTTGTACAACGGTAATTGTATAGAATAGGGGCTTTTCTGAAAATAAAAGAAAAAATCACGGAAAGTGGTACATTTCTACTCCACTAATTACACAGAACACAAATATACTAAAGGCATTAACGTATTACCATTATAAACAACAAATACGATAGTGGGGAGGGCTATGAAGATCAGGTAAATTGTGGGGTAAAATATGTATGTTACCGTTATATTTCCATACCTTACGTAATGTAACCTAACCTAACGTTACGTTAGACAAACGCACTCGTGCCCTCCATTCTTCAATCACAAGCCTTCACACGGTCGGGTTCGGACGTTGCAAACCACGCGCACACAATACTGCCACATACTGGGCAACTAAACAGCAGTACACGTCTGCGCCAACAGCATTACATGGCTACTCAACATGGCGTCCGATGTAAACAAAGCAGCCAAACTCCTCGTATTTTATCTTTTTTATTTACTACGTTCTACATATTTTACCATTATGCCCTAGTCAATATTAAAAAGGTAAGCTGTGCGCAACCCATTATGTTACTTTTGTGGGTCTATTATGTTTCCTTCAGAAAAGCCGCTATTCTATACAATTACCTGTATAACATTTACATGCACCATAGGAGCAGGATAATAGTCAGTATCACTTATCTGGCCATGATGCCGGGCAGGAATTCAGGACGGTGTTCAGCTAACCACATTTCTGCAGAGTGCTCTTATTCTTCACTTAAATGTTGCCCTGATATGGTTTGCAAGGATAAGTGGTGGTTGAATTGCCTGTTGAAATCATTTCTTGTAGTGGTGATGGTAAGGAATCCAGA
The DNA here is from genome assembly GCA_002778355.1 of Clitarchus hookeri. Taxonomy (NCBI): domain Eukaryota; kingdom Metazoa; phylum Arthropoda; class Insecta; order Phasmatodea; family Phasmatidae; genus Clitarchus; species Clitarchus hookeri. The sequence continues at coordinate 20,618 of NQII01013253.1, forward strand.
ACATCAGAAGATAGTAGGTCGAGCCATATTTCAACTGTCTCTGAAATACAAGTTGTTTCTTTCTGAAGCTTGTCCAGTGCATTTGCAACTACACGTAACTGTTTCGTGGTATATTCCCAGGTTGATTAAGATCTTTCAAAAATTTGGATGAAAGTCTTGGGCATGTTCAAGGGCAATTNGCATAAAAACACTTGACTTTTATTGTTTTGTACAAATTTCTTTTTACTGAGGATTAAAAGTATAAATCATTATGAACATTCTAAATAGGTAGTGAGAGGAATATAATTTTTCCCTTTAGAAACAAAATTCATTCCTGATCACTGCAACACACATCAGCAAAAAAAAAAAAAGGAAGGTATTAAAATAAATGCTTAAATACAATTGCCAGAAATTCATACTGCATCAGTGTCATTCTCACAGATATCAGCAAGTGTAAAGTCTACTTTTTTAACTTGGTAACTTTGAATGGTATTCCAGTAATACACTACACAGTAGCCAGTTGCATGTATTAGTAGAAAAAAAGAACCTTACCTATTAATGATTCAGTCAATCTTAACTTCTTACTGTGGAAGATTTGCTCTTAAATTAGTTTTGTTACTTTATCAACTCTTAAACGATTGCGTAACTTGCTCCAAACCAGTCCAAATGTAGACAAGTATTTCTCAATTGAAGCAGAAGAAGCAGGTGCAGAATGCAAGCACAAGAAAATGTGACAAAATACAGAGGGAAATTTAATATCACTTTTGCGAGAAAAACTCTTGTACAACGGTAATTGTATAGAATAGGGGCTTTTCTGAAAATAAAAGAAAAAATCACGGAAAGTGGTACATTTCTACTCCACTAATTACACAGAACACAAATATACTAAAGGCATTAACGTATTACCATTATAAACAACAAATACGATAGTGGGGAGGGCTATGAAGATCAGGTAAATTGTGGGGTAAAATGGTGTGTAAAATATGTATGTTACCGTTATATTTCCATACCTTACGTAATGTAACCTAACCTAACGTTACGTTAGTTCACGTTAGACAAACGCACAGAAGCACTCGTGCCCTCCATTCTTCAATCACAAGCCTTCACACGGTCGGGTTCGGACGTTGCAAACCACGCGCACACAATACTGCCACATACTGGGCAACTAAACAGCAGTACACGTCTGCGCCAACAGCATTACATGGCTACTCAACATGGCGTCCGATGTAAACAAAGCAGCCAAACTCCTCGTATTTTATCTTTTTTATTTACTACGTTCTACATATTTTACCATTATGCCCTAGTCAATATTAAAAAGGTAAGCTGTGCGCAACCCATTATGTTACTTTTGTGGGTCTATTATGTTTCCTTCAGAAAAGCCGCTATTCTATACAATTACCTGTATAACATTTACATGCACCATAGGAGCAGGATAATAGTCAGTATCACTTATCTGGCCATGATGCCGGGCAGGAATTCAGGATGGTGTTCAGCTAACCACATTTCTGCAGAATGTTCTTGTTCTTCACTTAAATTTTGCCCTCTGAATTTTGGATCTATAAAGTTGGCGAGAATCTGTGGTAGTTGGATTGCCTGTTGAAATCATTTCTTGAAGTGGTGATGGTAAGGAATCCAGAACATCAGAAGATAGTAGGTCGAGCCATATTTCAACTGTCTCTGAAATACATGTTGTTTCTCTCTGAAGCTTGTCCAGTGCATTTGCAACTACACGTAACTGTTTCTTGGTATATTCATGTAACTGCTTCGTGGTATATTCCCAGGTTGATTAAGATCTTTCAAAAATTTGGATGAAAGTCTTGGGCATGTTCAAGGGTGATTTCCCTGTACCTAAGATATAATTTGTCACAAATTATTTTACAGACAGAGTGAGAGTTCCATTGTGTTTCATTTGGCAACTGTGGCATCTCACAATCTTTCTCCAGAAATCATGCATGTGCTTGATGAACATTTCGAAAACACCTTTGCACTTCCACAATCTGACCCTTAAATGCTTTAGGAGAAGCATCCTTCTCAACTAAAATCAACAGATGTGCTGAACAGTCATAGATAATTAGATCTAGATGTTTTTCTTTCAAAATTTCCCCATATTTTTCCNGGTGCATTAAGTGCCTACTTTGGCGAACCCTGGCATAAATATATATGCCACTCCAAAATAGCATGGGAAATATACATGTAATATGTTATGCAGGTAAATAAATAATTTAATTATGTTGTGTTTAAAGAGATGTTAATTTTTGTGTGTTGGTTCAGGGCTCTGGTAGAAATGTGCGTAATGCAAAGCATAGCTTTTAAGACAGTCCGTACTTTCTCTTAGCACCAACGACTATAGCGGCTTCTTTGAAACGCAGGCAAAGCAAACCCTTTCAATAGATATTTTTTTGCGTGGAATGTTCAGTACCAAAATACAATATTTCTGAATGGAAATTATTTAAGAGTCAACCAAGCTAAGTGATGTGTTTAGTGAATAGGATTTCAACTTATGATTCAAAGTAGGCACAAATTAATAACACTAGAAGAAACAAGTAACATTTCTAAACCATTCATGGAACAGAAAAGGCAAAACAAATTTCCATACTATTTGTATGATAAAAAGTGACTGGAAATGCACAGAACTTCTTGGCTGCTAAAGGTCAGGCGATCTGACTTGCTCCCGCTAGCTGGTACCATTTGCCTATCACGGCTGTGCACTGTTGTCTAGTTCACGGTGTTGCAGTGACTGCAGCGAGTCGAGCAGCATATTTCTCACATGCACTCAAAATATCATTAAATATTTCATTAAAATTACGTCACCTTTTGCAACAGACTCATTATGCTGTAAAAGTAGGTGAAAATCTTATGTTTGTAGCTTTATCCGTTCGTGTTTGACATTATTAAATGATGTGCATGACAGTTGGCATAAACTCACAACTATTTTTCAGAACAGATGATATTCTTCTTTGCTTTGAAAGCAGGCAATAACGAAGTATGACCCGTGCTTTGTCGAATGAAGATAATATGTAGCACAGCTGCCTCATTTCACCCAGGGTTGGTGTTCGCTCTGTTTTGTAGCTTCAGTTCTGCGATAGACTTTTGAATGTTTCTCATTGTTTTCCAGTTGCCTGGGTGAAAAGTTTTCGTAGAAATTATGGCGCTAAGTAAACCTTGTGCTATCACCAATAGTTGCAATGAAAGTGGTTCACAAACAAACTTGATCTATAATAGTTAGTGTGCAATTAAGTTTTTAACTAAATTATTAAACTAAGAATTTTGGGAAAGCACCAATTTTAAAGAAAATTAACAGTTTGATAGCAAGGGCGTGCAATGTCTGTGAATGTGCAGTGCAATGGATATGCAAGGAGAGAGCAGCATTGCACCTATGTCGTGGGCAATATTTGTGTCGAAAAGCGCCAAGAACCGAGTTATAGTTTTTCATGACTTTAACAAAGAAAATCTTCGGAGAACTGTGTGCTAAAATTTTACGAAAAGAGGGAAAATTCAGACAACAAAACACATTATGACAGCTATGCGTGAGAAAATAGGTTATTAAAGTTTTCAACAAGTTTCATAACAAAATCTTTGTGTTTTTCGTTGTTATAAGAAATTGAATGACTGGTGGAAGTTTGTAATGGAAATGAAAGACATAATATGCGCATATAAGCCAGAGGAGCTTGTGATGCCGTTATAAGCTAGATAAACTAAGTTGAATTTTTTTTTATGCTCCACATAACTGTAAGTAAATGACAATTATTACTGTTACGTTTATGAGATGTTGCTAGTCTGTAAATTTAAGTGTCAAATCATTTTTACAAGCAACGTAAAATTTTAGTCGTTCATCTGCTGAAAGTTTTCTAATATATATAAACTCCCAAATATATGACTTACGTGGTTTACAGATTTCTCTTTCTACTTAATGCAAATTTCTTTTTATGCATATATTTGTAATTTATATTACCACAATTCAGATTTTACAACACACATATTATGATGTGATGGATGCTTAGATGTGGCAACACGGCTTGGTAATGCTCGCCGATAGGCTGAGACCGAGCAGCAAAGTTCATCATATCTACACAAATCACACACAAAAACCATTAAAATAATAGTTAGTTTTATTGAAATTAATGTAAAAAATATCGCAGAAAATTTGCAACTGGAAATTAGTTTTAAGCAGTAGTAAAACTTAATCACCTTGCATTAACCAAATTAATAAATTGCATGAAGGTGAGTTATCTTTCTTTTGATAACCACTAATTTCATTAACTTTCTGTTTGTTGCAGAAATAATTTAGCACGACTAGATGCATGAAGAACTATCTAATTATCTATTGGTAATTTCCTTTAGAATTTATAACCCTTTATCTTCTTCTTGAAACATTAATTACATAAAATTGCAAAATATAATTTAAATGAATGTTCTTCCGAGTGACGTAAAATTTTGCAACATGTAAAACAATTCATAGCTTTGCTTCAGACAAAACCCATCTTGCACTACTCGTACTCGTCTGCAGTTAAGACGTGGATAAGGCAGCACATTCACTAGTTTTAAAGAACTCAAATAGCTGAGAACTAGCATTTGGAATCTGTTCTGATTCACACGTGTGCAGAATGAATACTTGCGGTGCCTCTCAACACCTCCCTTGCAGCATGATGGGTAGTCATAATCACATTTAGTAGACATTTTGGAACAGCAAAAATTATGTTCGACTGCTCTACGTGGCAACCTGATTGAGATGGGTTCACACAAGAACATTATCAATTGCCGGATAAATTACCAAAATTTCTAACACTTCCCAAGCCTTTAAACTTAGGTCAAACTGCCTTATCTCTGTGCTTTCTCATTGGACTGATTTTCAATGCATTAGTTACACATAGTATGCAAAGAGAAATAAAATTCTTCAACACTTCAAAGATAAAATCATATCTAGGCAAAAATAAGAAATGTTAAAATAAACAAATGTCATTAATGTGAGAAAATGTACAAAATAAAATTAATTCAGTTAAGGTGATTGCTGAACATACAAATGTAGCTAAAATTAGGTAAGGGCTTCAAAAATAAAATTTACACATCAAGCATTTTGTAAACAAATAATATGTACATAACATTAAAATGTGGGTATCGCTGCATTTTTTTACATACAAATTGTATAAGAGTTTTTTTTTGTCTTTAAAGTGATGTGTTTCATATTGTTTTCAATTAGTTTGTGCCTAACTTGAATTTCATGTTGAGTCACTATTCACTACATCACTTACCTTAGTTAAATCTAACAATTTTAACACACAAATATTTTCACATGGTCCAGTTTTCAAAGAAGCAGCTAGAGTTATTTTGTGCTAGGAGAAAGTATGGCGACGTCCAACAAAGCTTTGCTAAACATTGCATTCAGACCAGAGCACTGAACCAACAGACAGAAATATATCTAAAAAACAAATATTTTATTACCAGCATCTTCTCATGCTCAGTTAACTATTGTAAATATAAGTGGTGCATCTGTTCTTATTTTTATCTACCTACTTTGCATTTATTATATTGTCTACAGCAATCTTGCAGCATAGCTTTTTCATTGTATTGTATTTTAGGGTAATTATGCAGGGGCTTTTCTAAACTAAACATCCCAGACCAACAAAAGTACCATTAATGGGTTCTGCACAGCTTACCATGTTCATATTTAGGAGGGGGACATGGTAAAAAACAAGTAGAACATATTTTAAAAAAATTTAACAAAATTGCAAAATTTAACAAAATCCTAAATTCGTAGTTTAGTGTAAAACCCTACAATCCTATGTTGGTGTAAAACCTTTCAATCATAGTTTAGTGTAAAACCCTACAATCCTAGGTTAGTTTAAAACCCTACAATCCTAGGTTAGTTTAAATATGTAAAATAGTGATTCACTCATCGTGGGGTTAGGTTCTGTTAGGTTAGGTGGGCACATATTACAAAATTAGTCATACGTTAATGATCCTAGTATATTTGTGTTCTGCGTAATTAGTAGAGTGGAAATATACCCCTTTTCGGGAGTTTTTTTTTACAGAAAAGCCCCTAAAATGCATAATTACCTTTCTCATGAAGGGAACAAGCAACAAGGGCTTATAACAAGGGAAGGGATCAAGGGTAAGTGAACAAGGGTACAGTGCACTGAAATCCAAAAAAGCCCATATTTGTATTTATATACTCACTGTTACCAAAGTGACTATGCTCAGAATGTGAATCGACTATACGAAATTAATATAAAATTTGAAGCTGAGAAAAGCATTTTAATAATATACTTAGCAACTTTTACTAGTGTACTCAAATGTAACAAGAAATACTTACTTGTGTTCCATTCCCTGATAGAAAAAAAAACTAGGTACACTAGTAAAACCGCCAAACCACAAAACTATACACTGCCATACACAATTTCCCCTCACGGCCGTTCAAGCCCAAGGTAACAAATTTCAGGTCGCAAGTTAATAAAAACATTTGAAAAATAAACTGTTCAGAATTTCACAAAATGTCAAAATTAAGGCTAAAAACTGACAAACGCATTTGCAATCTTNAAGGGAACAAGCAACAAGGGCTTATAACAAGGGAAGGGATCAAGGGTAAGTGAACAAGGGTACAGTGCACTGAAATCCAAAAAAGCCCATATTTGTATTTATATACTCACTGTTACCAAAGTGACTATGCTCAGAATGTGAATCGACTATACGAAATTAATATAAAATTTGAAGCTGAGAAAAGCATTTTAATAATATACTTAGCAACTTTTACTAGTGTACTCAAATGTAACAAGAAATACTTACTTGTGTTCCATTCCCTGATAGAAAAAAAAACTAGGTACACTAGTAAAACCGCCAAACCACAAAACTATACACTGCCATACACAATTTCCCCTCACGGCCGTTCAAGACCAAGGTAACAAATTTCAGGTCGCAAGTTAATAAAAACATTTGAAAAATAAACTGTTCAGAATTTTACAAAATGTCAAAATTAAGGCTAAAAACTGACAAACGCATTTGCAATCGTACCTATATTATTTCCACTGTATGCACCTATGCCATCAACTAAACATATCTACGATATTCAATATATCACACTCAGCGCTTAACTTCTACGTTAGCCTAACAGTTAAAGTAATTTTCTCGTTCCTTATAATAGCGTTGTACATCATATGCATCAAAAATTCAATATCTCCGCCCTCCACAANTTTTTTTTTTTTTTTTTTTGTGGTGGTGGTAATGTGGCCAACATGAAACTCACGGCCAAACCCGAAAAACTCTGTAATAACCACTGGGAAAAAAAAAAGGAAAAAAACAAACGGCTTCACAAATTCTATTATTCTTGTTAGAGGCCCATTAAACATGGAGGGAAAGAAAAACTATGGAACAAGGATTAGCAAGGTAGGACAGGGCCGATTACCTATGAGAACTAGCAGGACACCAAACTCTCAAAATCAGATAATAATAT
>NQII01013254.1:5983-17930 GCA_002778355.1 Clitarchus hookeri
GTAAGTTACATAACATGTCATGAAGCAGGTACTGGACCATAATACCAGTCCTGTCGCGAGTCATGCATTTGAGTCATCGCCATAGTTATGCTTCTGTCATACCTGTCATATGTTACATAACTGATGCTGTTTGACAAGCTATTTTATTTCCCAACGAAGTCTCTAGCCAAACAGCTGGATGCTGGAGACCACACCATCGACACTGCACGCACGCGAGCATGCCCATGATCATCGATGTTGCGCCATCTGATCGGACTAGAACTGAAGATACACTCACAGAAATCTTCTATGCACAGCACCATGTTTCCCGTTTTCGAAGCACTTCGTGAAACTTGTCGCGAACTATTCTTCTTTTGTACGAGCTTGCCTTCTCGTATTGCTATACAAAACACATTGAGAACGATCCATCAAAGTGACTAAACAATTTTTGGAACCGGTTTAATAAGGACCCCAGCTTGTGCTCACATGTATTTCAATGCCGCATATTTTTAATATAAACATATTGGAGAATTCTTGGAAAACCCACATACGCTTTCAGGGAGAAGAGGTAACAGATAATTGTTAAACACGGTGATGCCGTCACCTTTAATATATATATTTATGCACATAAAATTATCACATACGTACACACATAATAATTATATAAATAATAAATTTAAAACCATTTATATTTTTATATTAATTTTATAAGCAATGCATCTATTTGGGTTTTATATAAATACGTTTTTAATATAGATTAATTATGTATAAATTTATATATGCCTATAAGCATTTTATATCGTAATATAACATATGTTGCTATACGTAGGTAATGCCAGCATTGTATTTTACAATCTTATGTAACGCTGCTCGTTCGAACAGTTAATTTTTTTTTTTTCACAGTATGCTCTCACATTTTTTACATTTAAAATGTATGGGATAAGGCATTCCGTGAGAGTAATGTGGAACAAGGAATGACACTGCAACGAGCAACCTCTAGACTTACTTTCCTTTAATGTAAAACTGATATTCATTTAGTGTTCTTGTATACATGAATTACACTTGATAACTAGTGAGGATGAATTTTAACTCCATTGTTTGTGTCTTTCGTAAAAGTTGTATAATAGTGGAAAAATTTTCCGTGGCAATGAAATTTGTGCTAAATTTTATTCCGCAGGAATTACAAAATATGCTGCAAACAAAGGTTTTCATAGAAATTTAACAACAATGTATGTTATAGTTCATATTTTGTATGCGGCTCCTGCATGCGTACATCTTTAAAAGCTGCATTTTGGGGTTTTAGGTCGCACGCATACAGACAGTGGCTTCAAGATAGATATATTGACAGTGGGCTTCAAAGTTTTTTGTTACCAATTTGGCTCTAAACATGTTTTGGGTCAATGCAGCTTATTTGTCAGATGCTTGTGAAAGTTTGAGGTTCACTTTCTAAGAAGGATATATTTATTTCCATTTACAACTATTGTTTCCTGGTTTCGTATTTCTGTAGGTTTCCTCCCTTCCCTTTCTACTAATATGGAAACATTCTAACTATTTCCCCTTAATCCTGCCCGCGTCTTCTATGTTAATTAATTGTGACGTTATGTGTCCTATATTATGATCTCGGCGAAAAATAACACCAATTTTCGTTCCTCATGATTGTTTTCTTTTTCCCGTGAAAATAAAACAATCATAAGTTCAACACGGCATGTATCAAAATATTCTGTTCGCAAAAAAAAATAATTTATGGTTGATTGTATTAAAATGAAATATTTCTTGTGACAGCAAACTGGTTATTTAGGCTGACGAAGCGTTTCTACGTCNTGGTTGATTGTATTAAAATGAAATATTTCTTGTGACAGCAAACTGGTTATTTAGGCTGACGAAGCGTTTCTACGTCGCGATGGTTCCATTTTCCTTTAAGGACCACACATTGATTACAGAGGCTTGGGGTTGACACACGCGATTTATAACGTCCTTCAAAACCTTGTACTGCTATATGCCATCTCTTTTTTTCCATCGCGAGCATCTTTCGTTGCCCCTACCCCTTTATGTCTCCTGTCATGGATCTCATTTACATTTCATAAATCCCACGAAGGAAATCGGCTGCAGGCCGCAGCTCTCGTTTAATGCTCATCAATAAAACCACGAGTTCAGTGACACGCACCAGTCGAGCTTTCTTTTGTTTGTAAATTGTATTTCCAGTAACCTATATATGATGTTCTTCCCAGAGCCATCGTGGGATTATTCATCTCAGTTATTTAATGACACATGACACTTCGCAACACTTTCTCGCAAGTAACTATGCCTAAATCGATGGCTTTAGATAATTTAAACCTCGAACATTAACCCTTTCAGACCCACTTGAAGTTACTGTTTCCGATGTTGAAAACAAACAATTCTATCATGCGTGCTGTACTTAAGTCGACACAGCACTTGTTTCGTAGTCACAGCCAATGAGCTGAAGGATATATGTTCGGNTCATGCGTGCTGTACTTAAGTCGACACAGCACTTGTTTCGTAGTCACAGCCAATGAGCTGAAGGATATATGTTCGGCTGTAGTTACATTAACCAATTATAACCTAGACCAGTAAGACGGTTTGCGAATTATCTACCCACAGGTAATATAATTGGCCATTGAGTTTCGCAGTGTGCAGTACAGACCAAAAATTACCTACACGTGCATAATTTACACAAATCTGTACACTGGGTCAGAATGGGTTAAGCTGAATCTCTAAAAGGTAACACATTTAAATTTCATTTCACAAGAATTAGTAGTATTATAGGCTATTCACGTTAAAGTGAGAGCTTTTGAAAGCCCTCTTATTTGGAATAAGAGTGAATAAATTTATTTTATTGTAGACTTAGACGTTAATTTCCGAGTGCAGTGGAATATACACACTGTGTTTATTACATTAATAGCAACATTTATTTAAAAGGTGGTTAAAGATAAAAGATGGCTGAAAGGAAAAAAACAACAAGCGCCTCAATAGTGCTCACTTCACCGTGAACAGCCTATACTTTAATTATCTCACTGCAATGTCCTTCATTACTACAGTAAGCAGATTCATATTATTTAATGGTATTTTCTACTCCCTTTCTAGTTAATTCCACAATCATTATTCTTATATTTATTTTTTATTATCGGTAACTGATTTTTTTGTAGGGAAAATCACTCAATGATTTAACTCGATTAATTATTCTTATAATGTATAGTAGCACAAAAAATAATCTTCGAGGATGAAATTAAATACATATTCGAGCGATAATTCATATAAACGATTACTTGCAGAATATATCTTGAACTAAGGTAATAATTTTAGTTGATATTTTTAAATAACTGGAACTCTCAGATCACAGCATGAAATAAAATGTTTCAGCAATGAGCACTGAAAATTGCGAAGAATATTTTCCTCGCCAAACGCACTGTACACCTAAAACGAAATCTCTGAAAATTGTACGTAGCAAACGATATCTCAGTCAATCGAGCATGTGTATAAGTGTTAGGTAAGTTTTACAAGCATATATAGTGGCTCATATCTGTGTACTGTGAATTCAACTGCTCCATATAATTTATTACGCAGTCTATAATAAGCCAGTTGTAACAAGGAAAATGACTGAATTTAAATCGAATCAAACCCCACTGGTTGAAACTGTTGATTCAGATAACTAATGTAGGTTTTAAGTAAACCTCATATTCCGAGTCCTTGTTGAATATACATTGAATTCAATTAACTAGCCAGAATGAAATAATCGCACAATGATAGTAATTTCGCTCTCAAATATGTGGAAAATCTAATAATTCAATTAGAACGGCAACCAGTTCTCTAAATTACATTTATTATTGAAATAGACGCCGAACTGCTCACATAACTCGGTTTCAATAGTACTCTCATCAGCGTTCAGAATACGTTTTTTAATACACGGAGTTAAAATCATGGATATGTTTCCAAAGACTTGTTTAAAAAAGAATTCAGTAATCTGTGGACTAGTAATAATCGATATGTAAACCCGTATCTGCTGAAGGATACGTGCGTCGCGTTGTATGACGTTCAGATAACTGTCTGCGGAGGTTGTTTTGGAGACCAAACAGGAACACTCCCTCATCTCATCGGGGTGGTGCGGTGTTATTTTTCTCCTTTCCCACGCCCAACGATGGAAGGGGTGAGGAAGGAGAGGTGCCATGCCACCATATCCAGCAGGCAGGTACCGTGCGAGGCCAACAAGCTTATCTGCTGTTTGCTCAGCTTTCCGTGCGTGCTGGAGTTTTGGGGTGTACGGTTAGGGGCTGAGGGTGTGAGGGTTGGAAAAAAACCACGAAGTGTACACGCACACGGCTGCGCCCTCACCTCCCCTGCGGAGGTAGCACACAGGATAAAGTGTTGACAACGGCGAGGGAGGCGGGGCACGCAGAAGTTAATACTACTTGATACCACAGAATATAAAGTATTCTGTGAAGGAGCGAAGCCGCTGCGGAAATTTCTCGCATTTGTTTGACGCTCAAAAAAAGCGTTGCTATGCAAACGCTTCCGTGTAGGCCTACTCGTGTCGTCGCGCGGGCAGACATCGCGCCTTCTCTTTCTACGAGAGTAAATCCTAAGCGCTCTTCACGTCTGCCAGAAGAGAGGCGAGTCTAATTTTACGTCAATTTCAGATGTGACGGGCAGCCTCGATATCCACTTAAAAAAAACCTTTACAAAGTGGGTGTTACTTCTGCACTATATTAAATCCCTGCACCATATTTATTATTTAATATATTCATTCACTGCACGGTTGACCGAAATCACGAAATGTTTCACAGGCTGGTTAGCAGCATTACTCAATAAAATAATAAAATGTTTGCTTCTCTATGGTCTACAACCTGTGAAAACAAAATTGTGTAACTTCTGTGTTTGATGTGTTGGAGACACAGCCCTTACAACGAGGGATCACCAGTCCTCGAAGAGCTGAAGTTAGGAGACGCCCTCAGTGGAAAGCAATGGACATCTAATTAAGTGTTTGAGGTTGGAGCGTCCTTAGGAAGTCGACTGGTCACGAGAAACATCTGCGCGATGATTCCAAACATGATAAATATGCCGATTCTGAGCAGCACGTACTCGAATCCTGAGTTAGAGACGAGAACTCGATACGTTAACTGCATCACTAACTTCTGCGAGAGAGTCAGCAAATTTAGACACGCTATGTTTATACTCCATTTACGGTTATCTCCAACTTTTGTGGAGCCCTGCTAATGTTATACTTCCAGGATATTCTTCCACCCCATGAAAACAATGCTTAGGAAATTACACCAGAGGGCCAACGCACCGTATTCGTGCGCAGTCAGTGTAATAATATATTGCATAACAATTATTTCTTACAAGGCATTACTAAAACGCATATTTTTTAATTTTTCCTTTATTTATATTAGTTATAAATGAAATGTTATAATTTTTGGATGAAATATATGTAGTAGTTCAAATTAACAAAAATTCCATTTATTTTATGTTAACACAAGCATAAAATGCTTATGATAAATGCCATATTTAGGAACCAACCAAACACCTTACACATGGTGTTTTTTTCTTCAAAGTTTTGATTCCAAGTGTGCGAAGAAACCGCGAATAGACCATATAATTTATTAGAACCTTTCATAATGATAAATATTGTTACTTTTAACATAGTTGCCTTCTTTTCAATGCTCTTATTCCATCAGCCATACACCGCTTGTTGCACGTGTTGGTCTGCGCCTAGGCAGCTTCTTATAGTATCATTAAAAGAGCCGTATAGATTATGTACAGAAGAAACGAGATTTGGACTACATTTACGACACTCCAATATCTCAGTGTGGATGCCAGCGTGTGTGTGTGTACCGACATACATCGTCGTCCAACATTAAAGTCTATTCGCAGTTTCTTCACACTTTTCGAATCAAACCTTTGAAAAATCATCCCGTGTATGAAGTATTTAGTTATTTCCTAAAATACGCCATTTTCCACTAGCGTTCTATATCCCTGTTATCATAAACGTATAAAAAAATGTTGTTAAATTGAAATTTTGCATATACTTATTTATAAATTATAATATTGCATTACTAAAAAATATGAACAAAAACAGTGAGAAAACACGTATTGGTAGCGCCAAGTAAGAAATAGTCCTCATGCGAAATATTATTACAACTGGATGCGCACGAATTCGGTGCGTTGTCCTTCGGTGTAATTTTCTAGTCATAGTTAAGCTTAGTTTTCAGGAGGCGGAGGAATATCCTGGAAGTAGAACTTCAGCAGGGCTTAAGAAAAGTGCGAAGTAACCGTGAATGGTTTATAGCATACTTTTCGGCATTAGATCTCAAGGTAACGTGTTTTATTAACTGTTCTGTCGATCTCTTGGTAATGTTCTAGCATTGAGCCTATTGCGTCACGAAACGATACATATTCAGTTTCGTCTTGGCTGAATATTGGGGGTGTTTCGATTCCATACTGCGGTGTATGATTTCTGGTTTAAAGTTGTGGGTATCGTTTCTGTTAAAATATTGATTTCGGTACTAAGAGAATTTTTTCTCTATGAAAATATTATTGTATTTTGCTTTATATCTGAATATGTGAGAATTGTATGTAGTAAAAGAACTTGAAAAACTGTGTTTTAAAACATATCAATAATTATTTGAAAGCAGTGTTTACGAATGTATGACTCAAATAAACAGAAAATTCCAACATGGTAGCATCNATATCAATAATTATTTGAAAGCAGTGTTTACGAATGTATGACTCAAATAAACAGAAAATTCCAACATGGTAGCATCGATGCGTGGTTATTAAGTGTGGAGAAAGAAACCAGCTAAACTTAATTACTTGGCGAAAAATAGAGAACTGAAATAAGAAGTTCGTGAACTAACTTATTTGATGATATTTACTTTCATCAGAATGAAATTGTTTTTGGAAATAAAAAACTGCTACGATATAATATCACATGATGTTAAGCCTCAAGATGTGTCTGAAAGAGGTTGGTTAAATAGAAATCAAAACTTAAAAATTACATAGCTAACAGTGTTAACCACTCTCAACTGGAACTAATAATATCAGAAAAACCGAAAAAGATATGATTAAAAAGTTTGACGAGACATATCTGCCGAAAAGTAGTGCATATAAGTTATTTTGCAAAATAAAACTTGGAGCTAAATATGAAATAAATGTATAATACTGTAGATTTCTTAAATAGATTCGAAAAACTATACAATCAGTTGAAAAATGCAGGCAAAGACATTAACAAGGAAGACAAATTAAACTATATTTTACTATTTTTGCCGGAANCTTTGCCGGAAAGTTTCTCATACATTGTAAATAGTATTGATGCATTATCAGAAAAAGAAAAGTCAGTTCAATATGTCAAGTGAAAATTGTTTTTAGTACATAAGAAAAGAGAATCAAGTAGTGATGAAAATAATTTACAATCTTTAAATTCACACAGATCAACTGATGTAAACATACAACAAAGATCAAAACACAACCGATTTATTTGCGGTAATAAAACTGTTATATATTATAGATGTAATCAGACAGGTCATATTCAAAGAAATTGTCCGAATACAAACTGGAAGTAACACAATTTTAATCCAAGATAAAATATGACATGGAGAGGAAAATATTATAGAAACAGAAACAATATAGTGGCAGAAAATTCAACTGTTAATAACAAGTCACATGTTAAGTCATTCGTCGTAGACGTTAAGATATCAAGAATGAATTCATCAAACAACACTGAAGTAAGCAGTGAAACTGTCCCTTGGCTGTTGGATAGTGGAGGTTCGGAACATATCGTAAACGATGATAAATATTTCTGTGAGTATGAAACTTTAGAATCTCCTGTTGAAATTAGGGCAGGTGACGGCTTCTCTCTAAAAGCTGATAAAATTGGTAATATTATAATGGTTTTCAATGTCGAAGGAACATTTATCAAAACTATAATTATTTATGTATATTATGTGCCAAAAAATGTGACAAAATGTATTGACTGTGTCACGTATTGTCAGTAAGAAAAGTTTGATAACATTCAATAACGATAACGCTGGAATTTATGACACAAGAAATGCTTTGATTGCTCTTACATTAAAAAAAAAAAAAAATTGTTTGAACTGGCTGGTGAAGTATCATACATAAATAATTTAAAAGCATACACAAGTAACAATCAGATGTCAAATAAGGAAAAATAGTATACAATTCATGGTCATATTAATTTTAATGACCTACAATAATTGTGTGAAAATCAGGCACTAAATTATTTACCTACGGAAATTGAAAATATTTACATGCAATGAGAAATTTTTCTAACAATTTAAATGTCTTTGTTGCCATTTGAAAATAACAGACATAGGGCACATTA
Source organism: Clitarchus hookeri (assembly GCA_002778355.1). Lineage (NCBI taxonomy): Eukaryota > Metazoa > Arthropoda > Insecta > Phasmatodea > Phasmatidae > Clitarchus > Clitarchus hookeri. The sequence goes on from NQII01013254.1 coordinate 14,316, forward strand.
TATTATGAAAACTATAGACACAGATGTCTCTTGTCCAATTAATCCTACTGGATATAAACGTGAAAGATTTTTCATAACATTTATTGGTGACTATAGTAGAATTAGTATGGCGTATTGTATCAAAAACAAAAGTGAAGTTTCAGACTGCTTTGTACACCATAAAAATGCATTACAAAATAAGACTGGCAAAAAGATAAAATAAATTTTCTGTGATAATGGAAGGGAATATATGAACAATGATTTTTACAGATTCGTGAAAGAAGATATTTAAAACCAGTTACAGCATGCACTCACGAATTAAATGGTGTTGCGGAAAATAGAACAGAACTATCATGGATCGCTCCACATGTTTAATATCTTAAGCAAATATTAACAAGTGGCACTGGCCTGAATGCATGTATACTGCTGTTTATTTAGGGAACAGATTACTGACAAATACTAATATCAGAAAAACACCATATGAGATATTTTTCAGCAAAAATCTAACTGCTTCAAATCTCAGAATATATGGAAATACAGTTTTCGTGAGAATACCTGGAGCGTGTAGAAATTCTAAACTACATCCAAAAGCTGTTAAGTATGTACTCATTGGATAAACAGATAAGAGTTACCAAATATAAATAGATAATAAATTCATTGTCAGTCGTCATGTGAGGTTTGTTGAAAAAACATTAAAATGCACAATGTTCATTAATGATAAAAGGAGAGTAACAAAACAAGAAGTAATGAGACTAAGAAATATGTGAATGACGAAAAGGCTGAGAAAGAAAATAATAGTGAGACTATGGAGGGGAGTTGAATTGATATTCCACACTTTGAAAATCTCTATACAGACTAAGATAGAGTCTAAGCTACTGTCATGAATACTTTCATGATTTAATGACAAGTATAATTTCGAAATTTCAAATTAAGATTGCTGTTTAGATATGGGATGCATAAATAGTAACAAAAATATAATAATGTATGTCAATGACTTATTTATTTGCGGAGATTATATTATGGCCATTAAGGAAATAAAATAAGTACTACGAAGACGTTTTCGCATGAAATATTGAGGAAAAGTGAAACAGTAATATGCATAGAATGTTGCCCGGATAAGAAGAAAATGTACCTAAGTCAAGAACAATACATTAAAAGTCTTGCTGAAAAATTTAATGTGAAAGATTCGATAAAATTTGACGCTCCCAGGAATCCAATTTGAAATTGGAAACAGTCGATAAAGAGTATAATAATTTGATGTATATCAATTTTATCTGAGCTTTATGATGCATTGGAAATGGTACTCGATGAGATACATCTTTTACTGTAAATTATCTAAGTCGCTTTCAAAATAGTTACAGCCATACACATTATAAGTATGCACTACGTGTTCTTTAATATTTATATCATACTCGTTCTTTGAAGTTCAATTATAATGTAAGCTACGATAACATTATGGATACTTGTGTGGATGCTGATTGGGCAGCAGATATTATTGATAGAAAGTCGATCACAGGGATTTTGATTCATGTTTTTGGAAACGCTGTAATGAGGAAATATCAAAAACAAAATATCGCTTCCAGAGCGTCTACACATGCTGATACTATACTCTTGCCTGTTGTGTAAAGGAAATTCTGCCAATTCAAAGAATGTTAAATGATATTGGTGTAACAATGAATAATCCTGTGAGAATTTATGAAGATAATAGTGGTGCTATTGCTTTGTCTAAAAATTGTAAATTTTGCAAGAATTCCAAGATTTTTTATATTAGTTATTATTTTGTGAATAACCATGAAAGAAAAGGTCATAAATACTGCAAAATATTTCCACTGATGTTCAGTTAGCTAATCTTTTAACTAAGTCACTAAACAAATTCAAATTTCACAATTATAGATTTCTTGTGAGCATTACAGAATTTAATGATGTGACAAAGGTACAAAATCAAGGAGATGTGTTAAAATAGTGATTTCTGTACTAAAAGAATTCGTTCCCTACAAAAATATTATTATTGGCTTTTCTTTTATATCTGAATATGTGAGTTTTGTATGTAGTAAAAGAAGTTAAAGAACTGTGATTTAATAAATATAAGTAAGTATTTGAAAGCAGTGTTTACGAATGTATTGCTCTAATAAACAGAAATTTCCAACAGTTTTATCTCTATTTACTATTATTTTTTAAAAGATTCGTTTTTCATTGGAAATATAGTGTAGTAAGCACGGACAAATGCCGACACGGCTGCGATTCTGCTCTTAAGTGAATTGTTATGTAACTCTTCAAGTAAATACATTACATAAGCCTAGCCTATTATACATTATCTTGTATAGATCAAATTTTTATTTTTTTTATTTCCAGGCACTTTTTGACATTCAATCGCTGGTTGATTAAATGTGACACAGACTTAGTCTATGTTGGCAACACCGAATGTAAATAAAGTTTTTACTTCACATCTCTGAAACTATCCAACCGGTTCCTGCTTAATTTGTCATAAAGTAATATTATAGTTTGCAATGTAAACAACTTCAATTTTAAAAAATTATTCACTTATTTTCAAAATGGCGGTCATATAAATTTTTTATGTTAATTTGCTCTATCTTACATTACATTTTACAAGTTTCAACCAAACCTGGTGTGCTGAAAATACATATAACAAGCATCACTGATGCCTATTTAAAGCCTCATTTGTCCTCCATTTCGTAAAATAGTGCCACATGAAATATAAAATGTCTGTAATATCTCGGAAAACAACCAACTGATTACTACCAAATTCGGTGAACAAGTAATTCTACGGTAGTCCATATAAACGTATACAACTCAAGTAGCTAAGACACTTTCTTTTAAAATGACGAAGTGGAGTGTAGAGATTTGGGCGATTCTTAACACTGAGATCTTGAAAGCTGATATTGGCTCGAGTCACACTTAAGGTGTTTGTGTATTTATATTTATCTCACTTGTGTTATGTTACATATGTTTCTAGTGCCGTCTGTGGGTGATTTGTTGTCTGTGAGATGATAATGTTGTACCTATTATAAAAATTTCTAAGAAATGCTTCCAAATTGCTTGCATCTATGTAGAGGAAAATAGGCTCACTAGTTATATTGGGTACTTCTTGTTATTTTTCTGTTCTTCGTGTAACAAACCTACAAATATAGTTTTGTTTTTCTTTATATGATGTCTTCTAAAGAAATTTTGAATTTGGAAATTAATTTACCAAACTACTATGAATTCATGAGTCATAACGTCGTTGAACAAATTAAGACTAACGTCGCTTAAGTCTCTAGAATACAAAAATTCTCTCTTCCTTTCGAGCTACCTGTTTATATATATATAGATAGTATACTATAAATGGATTATTTCAACCAAAAGATACGTTCAGACTCGCTGAATACGAATATACCGAGGAAAGAGTGAAATAAAAATCAGAGTGTACTTGTAAACATGTGAACATTATTGACACCTGCCAAAGCTGAGGTTTGGACGTAGGTGTTGTAATCTGTTCTGTGGCGTGAGGCGCCAACACTTAATACTAGTCCTCAGTGATCGGGCGTAGGAATGCTTCGACACTGTTGTTTAATGGTCCAATTCACTAATGAATGAATACAGGATAATTCATATTTCACAAATCGAGGTTTTATTGTT
>NQII01013255.1:5187-19549 GCA_002778355.1 Clitarchus hookeri
AACCCACCGCCCTTGCCACAAATCCCCTTTTTCCTTAAACAAACACATGCAAGAACGACCTAAGTGACTCTAAATTAAAATAGGTTTGGAATAAATCCTGTATTAGTACAAAGTGAATGAAACTTATAATGTAGGTTGTAAGACAAATTTTGGATGAAGAATATGGGCGTTGTAGTGAGATAAAGGGTCCACCGTTCGAATACCGACCCGAGTTTTGGAACACTTTTAAGGAACTTTGTACATGAATTTATCTATGTTAACGTGCTTATAGGTACCTTATATGAATATTTAAGCAATTTCCAAAGGCGAGAAATAGTGTTAGGACCTAAGTTCGAGTCACATATATGAAATATTAGTTCTCTTTCAGACTAAGAAAAATATGGTAATTTTTCCCAGTGTTCGGTGAATGTTGACAGTTCACCGACAAGTGCCTACGTTATTACATGGAGGGTTTCTGGAAAAAAAAAGGAATTATACAAAAAATTACAAAAACTATTTCGTACAATGAAATTAAATTTTTCTTTATATTATACATTAGAAATTGACTTTTCTCATGGACTTGCGTGATAATTGTGTTCTCCATTCAATCCACTCATGTCAGCGTACAGTGTAAACAAAGTCTTAATTTACTATCGACACAATGGTCGAGATGATGAAGATGGCTCTGGCCTAAATCCATTATTCTCAGCCAGTTGTAAGCCTTACTTATTTACACAATTCAGTCTGGAGCAGTTTTATATTTACATCGCAAATATAATTATGCTATGTTGCCATTATGCTATGTAGCCTTCTTCTCATATGATTCGCTTGTCATCGGAGAAACACAGAGTTGATTTATTTATAGCCGCTGTACACAGTACATGCAAATGTGATCGTATTGTGTTCATGGTCGCATGCATTGTTCACAGCTTATTTAAGAATGCTAGATAATCGAAAAGTTCGATTTAATTTTGTACCACAGACTTCTGAATTCCCTTAGCCTTCTTGATGACCTTCTTACCATACTTATACGAGAATAACTTCACTATGAGGCCTACGGAGTTGGTCATGATGTTTCCATCGCACTCTTCTTTGCATTTTCCAACCACTTTCTTGTTGGTGGGCGGAAAGCACTTGTTATTCGTGGGATAGCTGCTCGCATCGAACTCTGCAAAGAACTGTGCGTCCAAAACCACGTCCTCGGAAAAGTTCCGGGTTCGAACATTATTAAGGAACGGGTCGGTGTCTGTATACAGGAACTCGATGTATACTCCGTACTGAGCTTTCATCCTGTCATAATTAAAATTATACATTACATTTTCCGATAATTCTAAGACAGTGAACCCTACATATATAGGTTTATCAAACAGTTTGCCTTTGTGTTGAAGTCGAATCAGAGAAAGACTTTATTCATAAATTGTTCTAGGAATTTTGGCTTGCCTTTCAGGTTTTTAAGTCGCTGTTCACTACACGCTAGCTCCATCTTTTACTTATGTTCTCCATAAATTTTCGAAATGTTTCATTATTAGATAATTTAAAAATTTATTTTTCGCTGTCGTTAGTGGCCACCTGTCATTTCACAGTGTTGAGCTCGACGAAAGGTTTCAGCCGGGAACTTTGCTCGAATTATAGCACTCCGTAAATTGTTACGTGTCTCAATTCATAATACAGCGCCTGTTTCAAGTTGCTGTAATGTACGACATAGTGTATATATTTTCTAATATTGGTATTAATTTCCCATGTTTGGAGCCTGGGGACACTAGTTAACTGGCAGGTACGACAAATCACGATCTTCCTCGTGCAGGACTGTGGGGCACTCGACGTCGACCTCCAGAATAAAGCCAGCATCAGTATCATCCGGCACGATCGTGACATCGCTGTCGGTGTCGACCCACCTGAAGTGAGGTACTGGCTACAGCAGCGACATTGCCCACCCCTCAAGATTATTGGCGTCGAGGTATTACAAAACGTGGTGGGCTTTGTGGGTCGTATAGCTCTAGTGCGTAGGTGTTGTTCGCTGCCGCAGTCGCTTTATACACTGCGCCACGCCTCCATGACTTCCATTTTATATTAACATATGCATTTCGCAATCTGTGTGAAGCCCTACATTTACCCACGTCATTTTTAACTTGGCGTAGAAAGCGAACCCCGGGGGGCGGTGATGTAGTGTGCACAGTCCAATCCATATGTGTAAATATACACATTTCTGAAATGTTCAAATACGTCTGCCAGGATGAGCACGTCCGTCTTCAAGTACAATTCTGAATACTTTCCCAGGTGGCCACAGTTAAACGTTTCCCATACTTCCTGGGCGTGGGCGAATCCTTCGTCGCTGATCCCAGAGCCATTCAGCCTCTTATATAATTCCTCTTTCGGAGGCAGCTGCTGCTCGTCCAGATTCTCCCAACAACGATATAAACATATGGAAACACACCTTTGCGCGTGACGAGAGGCAGTTGGCCGGCACTGAAGAATTTTCGGGTGTTGATAAATTTATGCTGTGGTAAAAACTCGGTGAGGTACGTTAGACATCAGACAATGAACCGGAAAGTATCTACAAACTGGATAGAAAATTTATCTCCAGTGGCTTTGAAATTGTGAAAAAATTTTCGCTCGTATATGGAATGATGAAAATGTTTATCTTGTCGTACCCGAGCTCTCTTAACATAAAATTCTCGTCATATGGAAGAAAACGACGAGTTTCTTCGGTCTTTAGCGCAGCAAACTGCAGCTGGTGGAAGCGGNGGGGGGGGGGGATGTACCGCCCGGTGAAGTGGTCGCGGTCCTCCACCATTAAATTATTGTGCGTGTATGGAGCAGTGCAATATCTACAATATATGACAGGTTCCTGGCTCAGCATGGATTTTATTGTTACATTTATGATGCCGTTGTCCACATGGACGTAAATGCAGAAGCTGTTCGCATCGTGGTTCTGATAAGTGTACATTTAGGATTGGCTGCGGTCCGGTTCAAAGTTGTGAATCGGTTTCAGAATGCCCTCAAAATCTCTATAAAAAAAGGTGGGTAGTTTATCAATGTTCTAAAAATTTTAATACTGGTGGCCTGGCTGTGGCATCTCGATTCTCGTAAGGAATATACTCCTTGCAGTATTTTTTGTGTTCGTGTAGGCACTGCAGTCCGTCGTTGCTCGAAAAAATAGGTAAATCATCGCTTGCTAATGAGTATTTCACCATTATGAGCCGTAAATTGCAGTCTCATAAGCCGAGAAAAATGATATACATAGCAGTACTGGGACTATCCATCTTCAGTCGTCAGCAGCAGGTCAAAGTTTTCGGACTTCTCTTCTTCTGCCATCTATACAGGCCTAATCATCTCTCCGGTACTAAATGAGTACACGTTGACTGATGTGGTAGAGTTATATTTCTCAAAACAATTGATCTGCTGAAACAAAGTGGAAATTAGAGGCCGGAAAAATCAAACTTTCTTTCTACGACTTTGTAGTATTAATACATTTGCTGACAGTTTCTCCCTTCTAAAAATGTCTCAAAATATCTCTCCCCCCTCCCCAAGTACATGTGTCCCCTGGTGTTTTTGGGTTTTTTACAGTCTCTTTTTATTGAATGTGCTCTGGCAACTAAATTTAACATTATTTTGATATTTCTCCCTATTCGAAAATTTTTCATAAGCTGGATTTTACGAACTGTTCGATTTCATTAGTCTCACACATGGGTACATTCGCAGTTTTGAATGATCTTTTGTCCGTACCTTCGTTGAAAGAACTCGGTTTTACATAGTCACACTCCAGCCAAAGGTTACATCTTATTGGACCTTGATCTTGTACTTCTTTGGTGAACTGGACAACGATATTTTTCTCCATGCGAGCCAAAAAGGTTATAAATATATTTTCATAAATCATTCTAGTTTTGAGCAATATAGGTCTTGAGATTGTGCGAAAAGCAGTTTCAGCCTCCACGAAACCTTTGTCAATAACATTCCCAGACCCTGCGACGATTCTTGGGCGTGATGGTCGCTGGCACAATGGTGTATTACTCATCATGCACAATTGTTTTCCTAGGAAGTACACTAGTATGCTTTGACGAAGTAGAATGTACACGGTGAAATTTGGCGGGCGAAGTTCCTATGCATATGCTAGTTATCGCATCAAGCAAATGACACTCCACAATTTGCGCACTTGTGTATCACTCGATCTGCATTCTTTGAGCAGCCATATTTCTCGTACCTTTGAGCATCGTGGTTGAACACGCAGGTTTGATTGCAGAAGCGACATGGGTAACGATGTAACGCTGCAGCAGATGCCACCGAAGTAGTTGTAGATTGTGTTGAAGGTGCAGCGAATAGCATCGACGACAACGTAGGCAGCTCACCTGGTGCCAGCAATAGTACAACCGGAGACGAAGTAGGGATGCCCGTCACAGGCACACCTTTCAATGCACCTTTCATCTTGATTTCTGAGGGACAGAATAAAATAAACTAAATGAATAGATCTGATGATTTAAAGCTATAAGCGATCTGCACCATACAAAATGAACTGCATGTATAATTACGAGCACGAACGATACTGATAATCTACAAAACTGGATGAAATATCTGTACACAAATGAAAGCGTACCAAACTGAATGCTAAGAATGTCAGGAGAGAGAAGACGATCTGTCACCTGTCGCTTCAAACGAAGCACTGAGGCAACGTTCGAATCTCTTCATCTTATATACCCGCAGAACACTAGATGTCGTGTGTGACCAACAGCCAATGTCGAGCAAGCAATGTGACGTCATACATTTTCTTCGTCAGCGTATTCAAGGAGAAAATGCTGAAAACATAATTTAAAAAAAAAAAAAACCACAACAGATTTACAGTTTAACTTATGTAATACCTATAAAACCAATGTGGCTACCAGAAACAAACAAATGCTTGAAGAATTAGTGGGCGTAACTGCAGAGCACCTTTGGGTATGTTTGTCAACCCTGAGACTACAGTTTACGAGTACCTCCTGGGTCGAGACGAAGATTGCCGAGCTCCTCCGAGTCGAGCCGAAGACAGCCAGTAATAGCCACAGCTACACAGATCACGTTTAAGAACATAATGCTCGATCTCTCCAAATCGTACTGCTCACGGGCTCAGCCAATCAGAATCATGCATGAAAATTATAACCGTTTCCGATATTACGAATCATTAAAATGGCCAAGAACTTCTCAAAACGAAATGAGGTAACGAAAATAATTTATATACAAGCTCTTAAAGCATGTATACTATTCGGATAGTAAAAAGACGATATCATTTATAGACTCTGTAATTTCAGAATATTTTACAAGTGAGCAGCACATTAGGATTGAACATTTGCATTAATAATTTACAAAAAATATGAAATGTAAATTTCTAAACGCCAGTGGCTCACATTGCAAAAAATATTGATTAAAATACTCATAAAAATATATTGAAATGTTCTTTCAAAGTATTACGTACCTCTAAAGTACAACACGTATTTAATCTGAAATAAGCCAAGTTGTGTGAAACGTTAAAAAATATCAAAATGTGAACGTGTTCTTCTGTAAGCGCGTTAGAAGTTCTAATTCTTTGGGGCGACAAAAATAAAATTTTATTACGTATGATTCCATTTCACGCTTATATTCATTCAGATTTTCTCCCATATCATAATTAAATTAAAGCTATGTAAATTAAATTTTATTAAATTTGCCTATTACATGAACTGATTTTCTATCGGTTTTAAATATAACCACGTGCTGTGCTGTGTACCTTGAGTTTGTATATAGCTAGACGATACACACATGCGCGTTGGGTCATACCCCTACCACCCACGTTCACTGCCATGCACGCGCAACTATGCGCGCATGCGCGTTGGATCATACCCCTACCACGTTCACTGTCGAATTTTGTTACACTGTGGGCGCGAAACTTCCGTTGCACACTAAAATATAAACCCTCAACGCGCCAAAATAAGTATAAATTCAAAAAAGTTACCTTGTTCACTTAATACTTCAAAAACTCATACAGAAATATTAATTTTCTGCGCAGTTTCTTATTTTAAAGTATGAACGTACTACAAAATATACAATAAATATTTAAATGAAATACGAACAGAGTTATATCTAAACGTTTCTAAAAACCAAATATTCACTTTGATGTCTAGATAAATTCAAGGTATTTAGTGGAGCAGTTTGACTAAAGGAGGGCAGCGCTTCATCCCCAGTAAAGTCTCCTTCACGTGAAAATAGAATTTAAAATATGAAATAAAATAATGCATTTAAATAGTGAATCGATGGCGGTGGCCACACTAACCATATCTCCATCGAATAAATAATCGACGACGACAATTAAAAGACTTTAACAGACTAAGCCCAACGCGTAAGTCGTGGTAGCACGGTAGCGACAATTAATCTTTAAGTAAATGAACAGGCAGAAGACAAATACTATACACAAAACTTAAAGCAACTAGAAGCAAGAAATTAGTTAGGCCGAAACTACAATTTAGGCTGCCGTCCAAAAACCAGAATTTAGAAAAATTCTAACTCACTGCAAAGCCCAACAGTAACACAATACTACGGCACACAATTATTTAAAAATAGTAAATTGACCCACAAATGAAAAACTGTGACCACGACTCACCGTTTTGCAAGCTCCAGCTAAATCGGCTTCTCACACAACTACACAATTTAAACGGCGTCTCATAGCACTCTCGTCCAAGGACGGACAAACTGACCATTTTAGCTTATACTGCAATTTTAATTAGCTCTAGCATGCGTAGGTTGAGGCGTTGAATGATTGCTGCGCAAGGCGTATAACAACTTATATAAACTAGACCCAGAATTAAAATAAGGTGACGTACAAGGGCAAAGTAATCAAGGGAGGGAAATGAGGGGAGAAAACAGAAGGGGAGCCGAAGAGCCTTGTAAGGCTTCTCGACTTCTGAACGAATACAAAAACGATGGTTGCGAAGGCGCCACCGTCGCAAATGATGACGTAAAGCTAAAGAACCCGGATGCATTTAATTTCATAGTTGGGGATATATCTCTGATAAAAAACATTAAATTGTGTAAAGAAATAAAAATAAAACACAATATTCGTTTACATCTCTTACTGTAGTGAACGGCAATGAATCACAAAAGCACACTTTTAATTTTAATCATCGGAATACCACTAATTAGCAGTAAAATTCAACCACTTCAATCAGTGAAAAGGGTTTCACCTAGAATCAGTGGCAATCGATCGATCGATCGATCGATCGATTCACTTAAACCATTTCACTGTATGAATATGTGAAAAATTCTTGGATGCGACAAATTATATATTGTTTTTATTGAATTTAGAAAAATAATTACGAGTAATAAAATATTTCTAATAATAACACTTTATTTTGTGGCATGTAATGTAATTTGGTACAAGTTAAAAAAAAATTGGTGCTGTCCATGATGCCAACTTAGAGTATATCGCTTTCAGACAGATTCGTTAACTTAAGGGCTACCAAATCAACGTTAGTGCAAGTGTGAAAATATGGGCATTATATTTCTTCATCGAAAATATTTAACCTTTAATAATTGTATGCCATTTGGTTTCGCTTTAAGTTAAATTTAGGATTGTAAAAACAAATAGTGCGTATGAATACAATGAATTTCCCACATTAAAAGCAGATTAAATCTGAAAACCTTGCGCTCATATGATAACGTTAAAACGAAATGAAAGACGTATAAATGAAGCGAAAGGCTGAACGTTCAAGTTGCCTCGTATAATTGTATTAAAAAAATAAAAACACACATGAAAAACAATATAGGTTTTGTTATTTTATGCGTTGTTATTCATTTTATACACCTTGCTTAGCTGATAAATCAGTCAAGGATCCAACTACTGAAAAACAGTAAATTAATTAGTGGTTTAATGAGTGAAAAATTTCACTGAATCCATAAATGAAAGGAAGTTGGCATATTTTACTTATTTGTCAGTTAAATTGACAAAAGTAACTTTTGAATAATTCTGGTGCTGTTACATTACTTAGACAGTGTAATATGCATTTGTTCAAATTTAAAATGCAATATAATACTTTGAAAATAATTTTTTTTATGAAAATTCATGCTATATCGTGCCAGTAATAAGTTTGACAGTGTGATACATTTTCAAATATATCCAAGATTATTTGTTGAATGGAACAATTGTGGTATTTACTCTTGAAATATTTTTTCTAAATATATTTGAAGGCGAAAATTTTAAAGGGTGACAGGGGCTTCGCACATTTTTTCCTTCAAAACATGTGGAAAGGAAATTCGTAATACAAGTCAGGTGGGCCACGCACACAATGCGTATCAATGAGAAAAAATTACACCTCACTCATGTGCAACACGCCATTTTGAGTTGTGCATGTGTTACAGTAAGTAGAATAAACCATTAAATATAAAAAAAAATATTTTATTTTCGTAGAAAAGTGATTCAAATTTTCATTAATTTTTTGAGATTAGCATAGTTGGATATGTGTATTGGTGATAACGATAAGCAAATAGTTTCAGTTGTAATATTTTATAGTAAAGAGGATACCGAAAGCAGAGAGGGAACATAATTGATGGTGGCAAGTGTGTCAATCCACTCCCTTTTGCGTAGGACCATTTTTGTGTCATTCTTGGGACAGAAAAGAAAATGAGGCCATCTTTCGTAGTTGTGTTGGGGGAGAATCTACACGCCCAGAAGGCGGGGCAAGCCAAGACCCCTACAGGGATATTAAGAATTAATTAGATAAATATTAATGTTATAATTATATGGTTGTATATGTAGGTATATATGTATAATATTGTAAACATGTAGCAATTTAATGATGGTGCGATAAAGGAGGCACCGCAAACCGACGAGGAAGTTTCCTATTGTTCGCACTGGGAGCACCTGATTGGCTGGGACGTTTTGGAATGCTTTTAAGCTGAGGTCTGAGGAATTCCTTTTGCATTTCTGACACTCGCCGCCTGAGGGTCGCCCTGCGCGGGAGGGGGCGGGTAGCGGGGGAGCGGTGTCTGCGGTCATTACATATAGTAGTTGTATTCTCGATGAAGCAAGCCACACAAATAATAGCGAACTGACTTTCGACATCCGGGCTGTTCTAATAAAAACAATCCGGATGTTTNTAAGCTGAGGTCTGAGGAATTCCTTTTGCATTTCTGACACTCGCCGCCTGAGGGTCGCCCTGCGCGGGAGGGGGCGGGTAGCGGGGGAGCGGTGTCTGCGGTCATTACATATAGTAGTTGTATTCTCGATGAAGCAAGCCACACAAATAATAGCGAACTGACTTTCGACATCCGGGCTGTTCTAATAAAAACAATCCGGATGTTTGCTAAGTAACTTCACCTCGTATAGACAGCGGAAATGAATGACTCACTGAGGTGGACGACCTTGGCGTGCGGGTTTCGCTTGAACCCAGGACCCAGCAAGCGTGGGACAGCGAACGCCACACAAGTCCCTACCGGAACTCAAGCTTTAGTCTCAAACGGCTTTACTTTTGAGTCTTTAATTTTTTTTCTTTACTTTATGTCACGGGAAATATTGATCACAAAGTTTACAAATGGCTCAAAAATACGTATTTACAGCAGGCAAAATTCGTAAATAGTCTCCCATAGCGAAACTTTATAGCGAACTAGTGCAGTGACTATATAACTTCAAAGGCATTAACAACGTTTACAAACTTTCAGATAACACATTTTTNATGCACATGAATTTATACAATGCATATGGAATCACAGGTGAAATACAAAAATATATAGTGTGCAAGATACGCTAAGGACTTTTGTATCTGCCGATGTGCCATCGGCATATATCTTTAACGTATAACTAAACAGCACAAACCATGTGGAATCATGTATAAATTAACAGACTTTATAAATATACATTATGCAGGAAAAGAGAGCAGGTGATATACAAAAGTTTTAACATTTAAACTGAAATTGTATTGGAAACTGTTCTTCTTCTAGGGGTAAATATTTAGTTAAAGTCCGTATTATGATACTGTGTTTCAAAGCCAACAAGTAGGTAGACAATAACGGAATGATGTGGCCACTATACGTAGACCACTTTTTGAATGTTTGCGTGATACCAGGAGGCGGACTTCATTACAGACTGTCGCCTGTATGGACGTGTTTCCACGTTTGGGGCTCTTGAGAAGCGCGGGAGAGATAAGCACTACAATGCCAGGTTCATGAAGTGCGCCATCGCCACTACGCGCAAGGCTTTGAACCGCCGCGCCTTGTAGTAATTCGTGTTCATACAGGCTTTAAGGGTGTTGACTACGAAGAAAATTTGTTATTTTATATTGGCACCACATGCTGTTCAAAATTTGGACATTATCAGTGATTACTCTTTAAACCTAAATTATTTTGCGTAAGAGTTTTTTGCGTAAAAATACATAAAAATCACAATTTTACTGTTTAAGTAATGTACAAATATTTAAAACTATTTTACGTCCAGAAATTAGATAATTTACACTGAAAGAATATGCCAAGTGTTACTTCAATACGTCTAGGTAATCTTACAAGGGAACGTTATTGCAAATTAAAAAAAAAATCTGAATGTAATTCAATTCTTGCATAATTTTTTTTATGTCTGCCCAAGAAATAAAAAATAAATAATGTTTTGTAAGAATATCTTAAAATGAATGACGAAAATATATTTCAGTCGCCGTCATTAAATTTCCTGCTAATAGTTCGGTTTATTTTAGTTGTACATTACAAATTCAGTAATATTTTAACTATTACATGTAATTTGGGAAAGAAACCACGCGACCTAAAATATTTTATCAGAGAACAAACTACAAGTAAAAGAGTATGTTGTACAAATATAACATTACACAATATTTCATGGCCAACACCATTGTTGGGAAGTACGTAACAAATATGAATACCGTTTTCTATCGTAAATTAGCTCGCGTCTGGGTATTACGTTTTACGGTACTGTTTGTCACAGATTCAGTTTTTAACGATGTTGGAGGACTCAAAATAACATCCATAGCATGCGCGATACCTTTAATGTACAATACTGTAATGCTACTGCGTGGGGTTATTTTCGTAGGTAAAGGTGCTGGTAACACGTTTAGTAATTTAATTAATTATTACGTACTTCAATAACGACGGAATGCAGTTCAAGTGCTAGGTAGGCAAACGTCTAATACTTGAGTTGAAAGACTTGAAATACTCTCTGTAGGTTCTGTTTAACCAACATCTGTTTCGTGTGTCTCTTAGGCACTGATTGGCGAATGACGCCCCACCATGTTGCTGGCAAGTAAGTGAAATTCCTCTTTCGTGTACATAATTCTCTGTTTGTTATCCCATCGTCATAGCTACCATGACTGGCTGAAAAGGCGCAACGGAAGAGAGAAACGCTAGTGTTTACTACAAGCGACTAATTAAAGAGCAGTCTGCTCTGCGCGAAATGCATGCAGGAGTTCTGTAATTTGCTTGAACATGTAAATGAGAGGCAAGCCTGTTAGTGAGATCACGGCATTGAGTCTCCGGAGTCTGCTTACCTCTCGGGCGTTCTGGCCGGGGATTGTGTTCCCTCTATCTCTCTATTTTATTAACGCTGGTTTACAACGCTCGCCTACAACTGCCAGTCACTGCTAGAACTGCCAGCCCCGGCCGGTCACTGCCCGGACACGAACACAAAGCGAATATGTGCGCGTATATATGTGTGTGTGTATATATAAACACACTCGTCGTGTCGCCTTCCTGCTTCTAATAGCACTTGGCATCTCGATGCACACTCTTGCTGCCTCTGGTCGACAATCGAGGCATTTTTTGCAATGAAAAGCAATCGAATAATAGAGAGTATCGTCGTGGAACGCGTGATAGGACAGATGTGTCGCTCGGAATCCTTTGAATAAGTAATTCCATTGGAAAGACTGTGAATGCAGTATCGTAATGCTTCCGACATTGTGTTCCAGACGGGATTCTAAAACAGACATGGCGACAAGTGGAGTGAAAGAAGTATAAATAGATTATAAGTACATTACTTATTGGTTTTGTCATCCCTGTGTCCTGTCCCTGTTTTCCCAAACGGAATGTTATAATAGCCATTAAAAATAACATTTGATGTCATTTTAAAATTATGAGTAAAACTGAGTGGCTCTAGTAACCTCAGATATAAATAAAAAAATCTGCAAGTAGGGTTAATTTACAGAATATTCAGTATTCACTAAGAATTAATTTTAAAACGGAAGATTTGATTTAGAATAACGCCACTCTGCATAACCTCCATCAAGTATTATCAGTGGCAATGACATGATAAAAACACGCTTTTTTCTTGTACTTACACGTTGGACAAACTGAAACATGGGAATTTCAACAATGGTAATCAAACGCTCATTTATTTGCAATTTCGATATGTAATTTTTATACACAATATATCTTTCAACAAGACAAGATCAATTGTAAGCTGCAGGCACCTTTCATGAATAGGTATTAAAAAAACAAATTGTCCTGAGCGGCATAATTTAAGGACATATTGTTTAGTGATTTGTGTTACTGTGATCAATTATACGTTTAAAGTCAATTATTCCTATAGTATCGTAGATTATAATCATGTAAACTCATATAAATAGTCAGACAACCAATATCGAGATCACGTTTCGAAGATCGACTGTTGCGAGCAAATAATGTATCCCATACAAACCAACGAAACAAAAAAAAAAATTATGAAATAAATGTTGCGAAAGCTACCGCCATTTGCATTATTGTTAATATTTAAAAAAGGTAAGATTTTTAAAAAATTTTATTACAATATTGACATTCAAAATCGTTGAATACGCGGTCACATCTATCGGATGTTTTAGGATGCTTTAAAATAATCATTTAAGGACCAATCCAAAAACTTCTTTAATGTTTTTATATTTGGTCAACTATTAAAACTCACAAATATCATGCAACAAAAAAATGCTCGTGGAAAATAATTTTTAATTAAATAAAAGTTTATATAAGAATCTGTTAAAATAATGCATTGCCGTCATTTTTAAATTAATTTAACAAGATTCCCAAGCGTAAGCTGTAGATAAAAATTATTGTTTCTGGGGCAGGCATTACGGCGAAAGATTTAGGATTCATCCGCCGTTTTGGACGACGTCAAGACTTTCCCGTTTTTTCCCCCAACATTTCTCGTTTCCCCCTTAAAACACTTAAAATCCCTATAATTTCCGCAAAAATTTACCGATTTCCCCTCAGAATTTATTTTTTTCCCTTAAAATTTACAAAAATTTGTAAAAAATGCTTGCTACTCAATGTGGCTGACGTATCCCGGGTATCAGTCACAATAAGAATCTAAAGAGTTTATAAAATAAAATAAATAATTTTTTTTTTGTTGAAATATATTTTTATAAATAAATTTTTTAAAGCTTAAGCATTGAGTGTTGTATATCACCGGACACATTTTCTCAAGGCGCATACTATCGTGATGTCATATCGGTTATGTAACCCAATGACAGGTCCACCATATAGGATTCAAATAAGTATTTCCCCTCCCCCTCAACATACACACCACCACACCATACTACTCTCTCAAGACATTCACCTTGCATCGACTTGTTCGCGCGATGCAGTTGACTGGTGAGCCTTCTTTCAAAACAATCGTAAAATGATCAGACATCTAAGAATTAGTGCATTCATAAATAATTACAATAATGTTTCTTAAATTTATTTTATTGAATTTTTGAAAAATGCCAAAATATTAAAAAATATATATTAATGTATAGAAAAGGTAATATTAACTGTAATGCAATGATTTATGATTATTTCATACGACTTAAAAACTATTTGGAGAGCCCCCCACCTTGTTTATGATTCCGGAGACTAATTAAGATGGCGGCAGTCGACGCCCGGACACGACCGTTTTCAGTGGTCTTCTCGTTATAATGATCTGACGACAAACGATACCGCCCATGGCCTGCACTGCCCTGCGTGGTCCCCGTTTACTGGCCGGTGGAGGGGGTTCTGTGGTTCGCCCTTTCATATCTAATTCCAGCAAACTCGGTCCGTGTCCTGGAAAAATATGTGAAAGTTTGATGAGGCAGGCCACTCAGCTAAGGCCTGATCACAACTCGTAGCATAATGCAAATTCGGTAGAATATGGATTTTCCGAAAATCGGGAAAATAGTACTTGCAAATCCTACTAATATTATAATCGCGAAAGTTTGTGAGGATGTATGTATGGATGTTTGTTACTCTTTCACGCAACAACTACTGAATTAATTTTAATGAAACTTAACAATAATATAGCTCATACATCGGGATAGCACATAGGCTATAATTTATAAAGATACATTGTGTAAATTGGCCTAAATATAACGATTAGTGTCAANTAACATTGTGTAAATTGGCCTAAATATAACGATTAGTGTCAAGTAAGTCGGAAAAAATTCGGCCATCTGCGAGCTAT